>CAWUFW010020624.1:30000-145597 GCA_963921515.1 Calotriton arnoldi | reverse complement strand
CCACGCAGATTCCAGAACTTTCCACCACAGAAATGTGGGGAAAATGTGTTTTTTTTGACAATTTTTTATGTTTGCAAGGGATTCTGGGTAACAGAACCTGGTGGGAGGCAGTCAAGTCACCCCATCCTGGATTCCCCTGGGTGTCTAGTTTTCAAAAATGTATAGGTTTGCTAGGTTTCCCTAGGTGCCGGCAGAGGTAGGGTTCAAAAACTACAGCTAGGCACTTTGCAAAAAAAAGGTCATTTTTCACTGCGAAATTGAGGTGTGACCGCGTTGCGTTTTGCGCCGTTTCCTGTCGCAGGCACTAGGCCGACCCACACAAGTGAGGTACCATTTTTCTCGTAAGACTTTGGGGAACGCGGGGTGGGTGGAAATTTGTGGATCCACGCAGATTCCAGAACTTTCCACCACAGAAATGTGGGGAAAATGTGTTTTTGACAATTTTTTATGTTTGCAAGGGATTCTGGGTAACAGAACCTGGTGGGAGGCAGTCAAGTCACCCCATCCTGGATTCCCCTGGGTGTCTAGTTTTCAAAAATGTATAGGTTTGCTAGGTTTCCCTAGGTGCCTGCAGAGGTAGGGTTCAAAAACTACAGCTAGGCACTTTGCCAAAAAAGGGTCATTTTTCACTGCGAAATTGAGGTGTGACCACGTTGCGTTTTGCGCCGTTTCCTGTCGCAGGCACTAGGCCGACCCACACAAGTGAGGTACCATTTTTCTCATAAGACTTTGGGGGACGCGGGGTGGGTGGAAATTTGTGGATCCACGCAGATTCCAGAACTTTCCACCCCAGAAATGTGGGGGAAATGTGTTTTTTGGGACAATTTTTTATGTTTGCAAGGAATTCTGGGTAACAGAACCTGGTGGGAGGCAGTCAAGTCACCCCATCCTGGATTCCCCTGGGTGTCTAGTTTTCAAAAATGTATAGGCTTGCTAGGTTTCCCTAGGTGCCGGCAGAGGTAGGGTTCAAAAACTACAGCTAGGCACTTTGCCAAAAAAGGGTCATTTTTCACTGCGAAATTGAGGTGGGACCGCGTTGCGTTTTGCGCCGTTTCCTGTCGCAGGCACTAGGCCGACCCACACAAGTGAGGTACCATTTTTCTCGTAAGACTTCGGGGAACGCGGGGTGGGTGGAAATTTGTGGATCCACGCAGATTCCAGAACTTTCCACCACAGAAATGTGGGGAAAATGTGTTTTATTTTACATTTTTTATGTTTGCAAGGGATTCTGGGTAACAGAACCTGGTGGGAGGCAGTCAAGTCACCCCATCCTGGATTCCCCTGGGTGTCTAGTTTTCAAAAATGTATAGCTTTGCTAGGTTTCCCTAGGTGCCGGCAGAGGTAGGGTTCAAAAACTACAGCTAGGCACTTTGCCAAAAAAGGGTCATTTTTCACTGCGAGATTGAGGTGGGACCGCGTTGCGTTTTGCGCCGTTTCCTGTCGCAGGCACTAGGCCGACCCACACAAGTGAGGTACCATTTTTCTCGTAAGACTTTGTGGAACGCGGGGTGGGTGGAAATTTGTGGATCCACGCAGATTCCAGAACTTTCCACCACAGAAATGTGGGGAAAATGTGTTTTTTTTGACAATTTTTTATGTTTGCAAGGGATTCTGGGTAACAGAACCTGGTGGGAGGCAGTCAAGTCACCCCATCCTGGATTCCCCTGGGTGTCTAGTTTTCAAAAATGTATAGGTTTGCTAGGTTTCCCTAGGTGCCGGCAGAGCTAGGGTTCAAAAACTACAGCTAGGCACTTTGCCAAAAAAGGGTCATTTTTCACTGCGAAATTGAGGTGTGACCACGTTGCGTTTGCGCCGTTTCCTGTCGCAGGCACTAGGCCGACCCACACAAGTGAGGTACCATTTTTCTCGTAAGACTTTGGGGAACGCGGGGTGGGTGGAAATTTGTGGATCCACGCAGATTCCAGAACTTTCCACCACAGAAATGTGGGGAAAATGTCGTTTTTTTGACAATTTTTTCTGTTTGCAAGGGATTCTGGGTAACAGAACTTGGTGGGAGGCAGTCACGTCACCCCATCCTGGATTCCCCTGGGTGTCTAGTTTTCAAAAATGTATAGGTTTGCTAGGTTTCCCTAGGTGCCGGCAGAGCTAGGGTTCAAAAACTACAGCTAGGCACTTTGCCAAAAAAGGGTCATTTTTCACTGCGGAATTGAGGTGTGACCACGTTGCGTTTTGCGCCGTTTCCTGTCGCAGGCACTAGGCCGACCCACACAAGTGAGGTACCATTTTTCTCGTTAGACTTTGGGGAACGCGGGGTGGGTGGAAATTTGTGGATCCACGCAGATTCCAGAACTTTCCACCACAGAAATGTGGGGAAAATGTGATTTTTTTGACAATGTTTTATGTTTGCAAGGGATTCTGGGTAACAGAACATGGTGGGAGGCAGTCAAGTCACCCCATCCTGGATTCCCCTGGGTGTCTAGTTTTCAAAAATGTATAGGTTTGCTAGGTTTCCCTAGGTGCCGGCAGAGCTAGGGTTCAAAAACTACACCTAGGCACTTTGCAAAAAAAGGGTAATTTTTCATTGTGAAAATGTGGTACGTCCACGTTGCATTTTGAGCCATTTCCTGTTGTGGGCACAAGGGCTACGCACACAAGTGAGGTACCATTTTTATCAGGAGACTTAGGGTAACACAGAATTGTAGAGCAACTGTTATTACCTATTGACTTTCGATGCATTTCTGCCTTCCAAATGAAAGACAATGTGTAAAAAATAAGTCATTTTGAAAAATGACCTATAATTCTCATGCTAGTATGGGTACTCCGAATTTCGGAAATGTGCAAATATCTACTGTTTCTAAAATCTACATTTTGTTCCCATGTATACATTTTCCCAAAATAATTGCTATATACCCGGTACTTAAAAAACAATCATTGCAAGATGTTGCTCAATTATTGGCTCTGGGTTCGTCGGGTTCTTGGTGAACCTACAAGTCCTATATATCCCCACAACCAGAAAGGTCCAGCGGATATAACGGTATATTGCCTTCAAATAGCTGTCATAATTAGAAGAAGTTACAGGTGAAAACGTTGACACAAATGGCTGTTTTTTTCAACTAATTTTCAATTTTTCCTTTATTTAACTGTTAGTTTCTATAAGGAAAACTTTAAGGATCTACACAAATGACCCCTTGCTGAATTCAGAATTTTGTCTACTTTTCATAAATGTATGGCTTTCCAGGATTCATTATTGGTTTCATACCCATTTCTACCATTAACTGGAAGGAGGTTGAAAGCACAAAAAATAGCAAAAATAGGCTATGTCCCAGAAAAATGCCAAAACTGTGTAAAAAAGTTGGTTTTCTGACAAAAGTCTGCTTGTCCCTGAAAGCTGGGAAGATGGTGATTTCATCCCCACAACCCCTTTTTTGATGCCATTTGCAGGGAAAAATCAAGACGCTTTCATCTGTAGCCCTTTTTTTGCCTTTTTCCAAAAAACCCAAAATTTAGCTGTATTTTGACTAATTTCTGGGTCCCCTCCAGGGGAACCCACAAACCCTGGGTACCTTTACAATCCCCATGATGTTAGAAAAAAAGGACGCAAATTTGGCATGGATACCTTATGTGGTCAAAAAGTTACAGGGGCCTAAGCGCGCACTACCCCAAATAGCCAAAAAAAGGCTTAGCACAGGAGGGGAAAAGGCCTAGCAGCGAAGGGGTTAAGCAGAATGAAAGCCATGCTTTTGCAACAGACCGTGCCTTTGACCTCGGCCAAAGAAATCTATGATTTACAAATTGCAAGGACTTCGGCTGAGATACAGACTTTAATACGTACAAACTGCCCTATACATTTCGTAGAAATGATAACACGTATCTTTAACATGTCTGATACAAGTGGAATTGTACATGTATTTAAGAGCATCACGGTCTGTTAGCACCTTTCCAGGCAATACTCAGAATAATCCCGAACTTTGCACATTCGGTGTTTGGTGGCATACCATTAATTCTAGCACTTGTTGCCGGAATTCTATTTCTCTTCCTGCTATTACGCTATGGCCAGCCTATTCGCAGACATCACTCCGAGCGAAATGGAGAAAGCTCTCCTTGAACGAAAGTGCCGTGAGCGAATAGTACAGCTTTGGGCATGACTCGTCTACGGGAACTTAATACCACGTGGTTCCTGTCATTCAGACCAATCTGGCAAGATTGCATCTTACCTGTTCTACGATGCCTGCTATGCGGTGAAGAATGCGTGTTGGACACCTGTCTAACATTTCCATCAGCAACGCCAACGGATGTCGATACTCTGCTGGTCCCGATAACGGCCCATGCTCTGTGTTGTCCCCAGAGGCTGCCTATCCTGATGTCAGCATTCATTGAGATCTCACAGACGCTTCCGGCTGCTGCTGAGGTACGAGAAAGATCTACAGGCACACAGGTAACAACGGACGCGAACATTGCTGCGGCAACCTATGCTGAAAGCGATGCTTCACATCTCTGTGCAATTAATCTACTACACGAGGTGTTCTAACTGACACCAACTTCAGTGGACGATGTTTTGTCTACAGAAATAGATGATCTTATGTTTACACCAGACCCGTAAACTGACTCTGATTGAGCCCACAGTGTTCCAGAGATGCAGTAACAATTTGGCCTTCATACTTCAAAAACTTGGAACTCTTCCCAAAATTGAACTTTTTCCCATTTTTCGAACTAAAATGGCACTTCAATCTGCTTGAAGTAGAACTAGCCTTATAGTACAGACTTCGCGGTACTTCCTCAGACACTTTTATCATCGTGTTAGTCTAAAAAAGTTCATTAATTTCCATGACATGAAATAACTTTTGATTTTGGACAACTTAGCGATCGTTTTTTTGTCACATGTAAATATTACTGCTTATTTCATTCAAATTGCATTTTATTTGTAAAAATATGCCTGAAATGAAAAGCAATGCTTAAAATGTACAGTACCTTTTGCATTCTAATGTTTTTTTTTAAATGCCTTTTTAAACGGTTTTAAGAAATATTTTAGCAATATGCGGTACTCCATTTAATGTTTAGCATTTTAAATGTTTAGCATTTTAGTATTATCGTACACACGAAAGTGGAGTGGGTGTTGTATTCCTCTTAGGGTGTCCATACACAGGCTTTCCGGTATCATGTCCTTATTTAGGCACAATTCGCCCTGCACTTATATAGGCATAAAATCCCAGTCCTTATTTAGGCATTAAACCGTGCACTCCAAATACAGGCATGGTCTCCGACATCCGTCCACCCTAACGTCACAACGAGTTCTTGAAGAACAGACCCTTAAGGCTTCGGGAGTTTCCATAGCACAGGACTATTGATTTCTTCAAGGACTCATCTATTATGCATGAACCATTATACCTTAGGGGTTCATTCATGACGTCTTCCGCTGTCCGATTCACGTCAATGCTAACATTCTGAGGTACCTCTCAGGTATAAATATACCTTCCCTAGCCCTTGTAAACTAGAGGAGACCTCGACTTCAGAGGAGCCCGTTTCCCGGCCTGACGCACTGAGAAGACGCTGTCATCCCTGCACGCAGAGAGTCCAGCTTCCAGTGATCTAACTTCCCTTGCGGGGTGTTGGAGTTTGAGTCTGGCAAAGAGATTCCCACCTCTCTCATTCTAAAGGTATGGAGCTGACTAGAACCTAGAGGGACTCTTGGCATACTTGGCATACTAGGCATACTAGACTTAACATACTCTTAGTATACCATAGTAAGGAATACTTCACCTACTTCATACCTCTCCCTACACCTAGGTTAGGTTAGGTACATTGGGGTAGAACTAGCTTAGCAACGCATCGTATGAGTACTCGCATTTTTTAGTTCATGTTATTTATGTATGTGAATATATGCTAGAAGATAATGCTACCGCAGTATTATTTATTTCTACTGCTTACGCTGTACATCATTTATCTTGCATACTGTCTTGTGATCGTAACAGCACATTTTACTTACACGAGAAACAAGACTGTTCAATAAATCTTTAATTGAAACGCCCGTCTATTTCTTTCTGTGTAACTTTGAGGAAAACTAAGCATGCACGATTGAGCTGAGTGAAATAGTTATCTATTGTTTCCACGACTCTGGGACACGTTCTGATTCTAAAGGGAAACAAAGTGGTCATGTTTTGCGGCTGCCAGAAACTACTCCCTTCTTGTTTGTCAAGGAGTTTCTAGTGGCCTCTGAGCTAGCTGGCACAAGTAATTAAGTTTAATATACTCGATAGGGACATACTGACCTTAGTCCTATGTCAAACCTATAGGGTATATTATTCCAATGCGCAGAGCCTATTAGGGAAATAGGAGCTACACTACAGTCTGGAAAACAATGAACTCAAGCAGGCCTATTATGGCAACAGACTTTACAAAATGGCCTCTGGCCACACGGAGAGGCTCAGCCAAGGCAAATGCTGGCCCATTATTACAAACAAACAAACTCACACACTGTCCAGACAAAGGAGGCATGCTAAACAACACAGCTTTTATACAACAATGCCAAAAATGAAAATCCACAGGGCTAAAAAAGGTTTGCAAGTTACACAACAACCACACACATCCAACAAAGGCATTTATTTAACACACATGAAAAAAAGTGACAAACCCCAAAAAAACACTTTTTGCATTTCAATCCAATGCCATCCATGCCCTAAATGATGTTTAAAATTCAACAGACACCACAGAAACAGTTGTTTCATGCACCCATGAGTAGCTCTGGGCCTACTGGCTGAAAGGCCTATTGGCAGACTACTGGGCTAGTGAATTAAATAAATATTGCAAATTGATTTCAAAAGTTGGAGAAAATGTAGTGACTTTGCAACATGTTTCCTTTATAAAAGAAAACTAGAAGAAAAATGACATACAAAGAAACAACTAGGCCCCTACTGAAACTACAGGCCACCCAGGGCTTTAAGTGGGCCGGGTCTGTCCGGGTCTGAGCACCGGCAGTTATTTTCAGGGGGCCTCGAAACGGGTCTCTATCGGGCTCTATTTTCGGGACTCGCAGAGGTAGTCCGTAGCTAAAAATCCGAATTTTGGCAGCACAAACTGGTGGATGGAAATGGTTGATTTAGTCTGAACCACCGGTGAAGGTAAGACGTGGGCATTTTAGATTGTCATCTGTGAAGCGGCGCAATTCATGGGACAGAGGAACGAGCACGAAATGGGGAGAGCATGGGCTCATTTGCAGAGATATGGCACAGGGAAACGAGGACCTGAGGAACCTACGGACTGCAAGCTGTGACTTTGAGAGAAAGGGATGCGTAGAGGAAATTCTTCAAAGAGAAGCAAGCGAGGGCGGAAAGCGAAAGAAAAACATTAAGAAAATGCAACAGCAGCTGAGATAAAAGGAGATTTGAAACCTAGGAGCAGGGCCGGCGCTGGGCATGGGCAGCTGCCCATGGCCCCGCGGCCGTCTAATTACGATGGGGCCCCCCACGAGTCCATCAACCTTTTGAAATGGTGCCATTGTGCGAGGCCCAAGGCCCCCCCCCTCCTCTTCACCTGGGCCAGGCTGCCATGGACTGAAAGGGCAATATGACACCGCATCCCTTTCAGCTGCTGCAGACTGGTTGCTGGCGGTGATCAGCCTTATTGCCGCATCTGCATGATAACAGCGGTCAGGCAGATGCTTGAACTGGCGTGAGGTGTGAAGTGAGCCCTGCCCCTGCATGAATGAAGCACAGATCGTCCTGCAGGGATCTCAACAAAAACATAGAGTGACCTCACGTCACAATAGGCGCTGCTCCTTCCATTGAAGAGAAAGGGAGAAGAGCAGAAAATGGAGAGAGGCAGGGCTTTAAGTGGGCCGGGTCTGAGCATCAGTAGTTATTTTCAGGGGGCCTTGAAACAGGTCTCTATCGGGCTCTCTTTTCGGGCCTCGCAGAGGTAGTCCAGTTTCTTTTTTTTTTTTTCTTGCACCAAACTTATTTTGCTCTAGCTGGAATTGCCAGGCTAGATCCTGAGGCCGCTGACCTTTGTGCACGCTGTAGATCCTTTCATGCAGATTTTTATCATATGATGCGGGACTGTGGGGAAGTATGTATCACAGTTTAGGACAGAAAGTCCTCTTTAATGACTTTTCAGGCACCTATCTCCGAGTCATTCTGAGTAAAGCTTTGTTTGTTGGGTAAGTTACGTAGAACTAAGGATAATAAAAAACCTTGTAATTTCATAGATTTAGCGCCTTATTTTTTGGTAAAAGTAAGATTGCGATCCTGCAACCAGCCTCCAAACACACAGCCGCACCCGAGTACTTCACAGGTCTTTAAAAGACCATTTGCTTGTTAATGAGGCTTTTTTGTTTTTCACCCCTTTGTAGAGCCCCTGCAGCTCCACTCTGCCTATTGCTTGAATAATTAGCCCCCACCCGCAATGTTTTTTAAACCCTCCCCCCCCCCTCAAAATTTGGCTCTACTTGCGCCTCTGGGGAGGGTGTATGGCGTTATCCATACATATCTTTATTTAGACCACGCCCCTACTTGGATAGGCCACACCCCTTTAAGAGGTTTGCCCGCCCCTTTTAGAGCACCCCCAGTTTTTTTTCCCCACTTAAAGCCCTGAGGCCACCCACCACAATACATTTAAAAAAAAACAATGAAAAGTACAAAACAATGTAGGTACAATGCCCCAATCAAACAAACAACACCAATTTTCCAACTTATTTGTGAAATCTCAAATCCAAAAGTCCTCAAATCCAATGATATATGATGCAGCAGACACAAAGAGGGATCCTTCCAGCTCCAAATCCAAATGGAAAGTGAACAGGAGATGGACAAAGCACTGGGAGGAGCCTGCTGGACAGGAACATGAAGTTGGAGACACTGGGGCACTTCCTTCCTCTTTAAAAAAAAGTAAAAAAAGAAAAAGGACTCCTTGCACAAAAAAGTACAGCTAAATGTCAATCTGAGGAGTTTTTTTTAATCCAAATCATCATTTCGAGAAGGTGTTGATGCTGCTCGAGAGAAATTCTCCAGATTGCAAATTCTGCGTGTTCGGGATTGCGATCTTCACAAAACGTTCGCAGGAAGTCCGATGGCGCGCACGAATGACTTGTTCACGATCGCACACTCTTGCGGGACCGTGCGGCTGGCTACCAAATCTCATGGCGCTCACGAACGGATGGGAAATCTCGTCAGCGAGAGCAGCCATCCCGGTAAGTCGCTCCAGCGTGCGCGAAAACTCATTTTAAGAGCAGCCATCCCGGTAAGTCGCTCCAGCGTGCGCGAAAACTCATTTTAAGCGCGTGAACACAAAAAAAAATTCCGGCACGGAGTTTTCGGTAACTCCTTGTTCTACTGCTGAAAATCCACAAACTCCGCGAGCGGAGCGGAGTTTTACGCCCAGGGTTACACAAAATGTGGGGCCTAAAATGTTTGCTGTCAATGTAATGGTAATACCCAACCTCATCTCGCCATTATTCTTTCCCGGCTGAAACCCGCTCTCCCCCTGCCACCACTAAAATCTCGCCTGCCTTTTTTTGACACAGTTCCATTATATTGTACCACACCCATACACAATGTCACCTACTTTTGCTTCTCAGTCTCCTGGTTGCGTATAGGCTAGTGACAATAGTCCACCACTTGACTCCACTCCATAAGGGGATGATTTGATCACACAAGGCTCGGAGTCACTCAGGAAAAATGAGACTCGAGTCACAGCTCGAGGTGAGGTGTCCTCTCCGTCTCTCCCCTGCTCACTTGTGCAAACAATACCTGGCGCACAAAGAGGGGGGAAGAGACAGGTTGGCTGACAAGCCCAGCAACTGCAGAAATGGTCAATCACTGCGTGGCTTCTCAATAAGCCATTACAGTGAATGGACATGCTTGGGAAGAGCCTTCCTCCTCCACTGTGCCTCACATACTAGACTAGGTCTAGCCTGTCTCAGCCAATCAAGACGCTGCTCCCTTGCTGTTACACAGCATCAGAGCAGTGCCAGGATTGGCTTGAGCAGGCCAACTCGGTGCTCATTTAGGAGACCGTAGGTTGCGGCTTTTATCAACCCTGGGCGCTCTCTAAATCAGATGGAGAGAGACCTTAGTGAGCATGTCTGGAAGGCTGGAGACAGACAGCCGTCCAACCCGACAAGCTCACTTTATAGGCCTAGGCTAGGTGGGGTGCACTGGGTGTCTATCAAATTTTAAGCCCCACCCCTTTCAGAGCGCCGATGAATAGAAACTGCCTGCGGCTGAAGTCTGACTGCCGAGGGCGCGTGTGCAACTTTGGGAGTCTGTTGATTACGTTTATTTATTATTCACAAGTAATAGTGGGGGCCGAGGGGTGCAAATATGAGTGGGGCAACTCCCCAACGTCCTAAGGCAGGCACCGCCCCTGGAATGCAGATGAGTTCTCTGTCACAGCCACCCTTCCTTTGTTTGTGACTGTCTAGAGGGAATGCACAAAGTGTAGCTTTCACCTACCCCAGTCTTGTATTGGAGACAGGCTGCAAAGCACACAGAGCAGCAAGAGCAGAGAAATGTCCACTTTCTAAAAGTGGAATTTCTAAAATAGTAATGTTAAATCCAACTTTACCAGTAAAGAGGGCTTATCATTACCATTTCAAATATATAAAATATTATGCAGCTACTACTTTCTAATCAGGAATTGCAGCTTAAAAATGTCTTAAGGAATTCCCAACGCTAGCCTGTGAGAGGAGTAGGCCTCACAGTAGTGAACAACGAAGTAGCTGTTTGTCACTACCAGGCCATGCAAGGCATAAAGAGTACATGTTCTACCTTTTACTTACACAGTACCCTGCCCTTAGGGCTACCTAGGGCCTACCTTAGGGGTGACTTGTATAATAAAATGGGAGTTTAAGGCTTGGCAAGTGGTTTTAAATGCCAAGTCGAAGTGGCAGTAAACTGCACACACAGGCCTTGCAATAGCGCCTGAGACAGGTTTGAAAGGCTACTTGTGTGGGCGGCACAATCAGTGCTGCATGCCCACTAGTAGCATGTAGGTTACAGGCCCTGGATATATGCTATACCAGTTTACAAGGGGTATACAAGCAACTAAATATGCCAATTGTGCATACACCAATCATACCATGTTTAGAGGAGAAGCACATGCACTTTAGCACTGGTTAACAGTGGTAAAGTGCTCAGAGTCCTAAGCCCAACAAAAATATACATCAAAAAGAGGAGGTAAGCAGGAAAAAGGTTTGGGGGACGAACCACCCTAAGGATGAAAGGTCTAAAAGTAAGAGACCTGAATAATGTGCAATTCATTTGGAGGGCATTAGCATACTTGGATAGATAGAAGGTAAATCTTGCTATGCTCCAAGAAACACTTATAAACTCAAAACGACAAACACATTTTGTGGCTAGTATGGGATCTGGCAGATATTTCACCTCTTAGTTCATACGCCGGGGGTTTGTATATTGATTAGTACAACACTAAGCTTTCACTTGCGACAAAATATGAGGACTGCTGATTCCTGGGAAATCTGTTAGATCACCTATCACCATAATCAACATGTAATGTCCAAATATGAGGACTGCTGACTCCTGGGAAATCTGCTAGATCACCTATCACCATAATCAACATGTAATGTCCAAATATAAGGACTGCTGACTCCTGGGAAATCTGCTAGATCACCTATCACCATAATCAACATGTAATGTCCAAACAGAGACTCTCCAAACTTATTTTAATATGATTCAAAATGGTCTGCAGAAAGGTGAAAGCAATACAATAATATGTGCGTGAGGGGGGCATCAATTTGGTGTTAGATGTACTGAAAGACAAATCCAAGTGCCGTGATGGTCACATTAAACAAGCAGGCCCAGTCTTAAAAAAAGTCATGGAGATAGTTGAACTTTTGCCATGAAATGGACAGGGAATACTCATATTACTCCTTTGTTCTTGATTCTATGGGCCTGATTCACCAAGGTAGACTTACACCTTTATATAAGTTTATGATTTTTCGTAATCACAAAGGTATGTTACAAGTAGCACAACTGCAGAGTCTCCACAAATAAAAATGTAGGAATCCTTTGCTTTGTGATTACGAAATAATCGCAAACCTACACAAAAGTGCAAGTCTGCCTTTTGAATCAGGACCTCAGACGTATAAATAACTGGTTTATTTCACGTGAAGTGGCTGCTTGGATAACTAATGTCCTAAACTTCCCACAAACACTTTTGGACTACTGTGCCCTGCAATTGTTACTGACTGTTCCTCACACAGGCCATTGTGGCACGAGCTAATGTTTTCTTTCAGATGTCTTAACAGGTGTAGTTGCTGTGGTTAAATACGCAGAGCGATTATTTAATATTTTTAAATTAAAACTGGTCCCCAAGTTTGCTGTGGTATAGGAAGCTTTCAACTTTGCATTCAAATGGTGGCAATGTCAAAGCACTCAGAGATACTTAAAGACATCCAAACTCAATTAGAATATATAGAAGGAGACATTAAGAGAATTGGATGCCAATTTGCCAGTACAGGGGAGTTACACTATTTGGCCAAGGCAAATGACCTACTAGGCACATTTTGTGACTTTCCTGATAGAGATGTTGCAGTACTAAGTAAATAAGCTATCCTGCCAATATGGAGAGGAGGACAGACCAGGCAAGTCACTGGTCAGGCTAGGGACAAAAGTAAAGAAACAAAACGTGATATCCCAGGTTAGGGTGGCATATGGGACAATGATAACTGACAGTTATGGTATATTAGTATGATGTATTTTATGCTTGTCTTTAACCATGTACAGCACTTTGATGCCTTTTAGCTAGGTTTTTGCTATAGAAATACCGTACACATACGTATATACATACAATGATGGAATTAACTGCACACTAAGAGCAGTTATATACCTCAAAAATAGATATATCCACTACACATATTGACAATCTCAATGACATAGTACATCACAGGCAGGTGGCTTGATCACAACTCACCAATTGAGGTTATAGATGCCACAGAAAGTCTAGTGAGCCGGAAGCCTCTAGAAACCCACAGCTTGACAGCAAAGTTTTATAAAGCATACTAAGACTTGCTAGCCCCACAGCTTCTTTTCAAGGTTAGGTAACAATACCACAAATTCTCAATCCTACAGGCTCCTCTAACTACTAACGTTGAAAATAAAATCCTCAGTTGAAGACTCTTAGTGCAAGATGGTGCCCACGGTGTCGGACAAATAAGCATTTGCTCTCTGACCCCCGTGCCTGAACCACAGTACGCGGACACTTTAATCCCGTCGCTAATCGCATGCGGCATGATCTGGTGTGCTCTGTGGACTCCGAGGTCAAGTCTTTTGCAGGACCTGGGCTTGGCGTGGCGACTGCTCCGGTTTCCGCGCTCTCTGCCTCGTTGGCTCTACTGAGAGTGGCCCTGTAGCTGGAGGCAGAGCTGTTCCGGCCGTGCTTCTGGCTGCTGCTATGTCGTCGAAACCCGCTAGAGGGAAACCATGGATTTCATCAGAGGCTGCCGGAACATCAAGGAGCAGCTTAGCGCATCAGCGAAGCGGTAATAGCCGTGGAAATAGCGGTGGCATTTCTGAAGCGGCGGAGGAGAAATGTCAGGGTGTGCTTGGAGAGGCCGGTGGTAAGCGTAACATACCCTCTTTATTTCTAGCTGGGAAAAGCAAAAAGAAACTTCAACTGTTATCAAGTGAAAATATTCTTCCTAGCAATGATTTAGGTGGGCAGAAAGGAGAGCTTGGTAGTCATTTGAACTCTTCCCTAAGCCAGCTGCATTATAAGGCGGTTACTGTTTACCAGGGTGAGGAACTACCAGGTAAACACAAGATGTGAAGTAAAATGGTGGTGACGGTGCTATTAATGGTACAGTCGGGGGGAACGAAGGACGTCTCTCTGCACCTTCTGTAATGGAGGGTACCTTGAAGGACCATCCAGAGCTCAATAAGTCTACTAAGGCAGTGCGGAACAAATCAACTACAAGGAATGCTAAGATGGACTGTGCCCCGGAGCCGGGTAAACAAGGGGCAAATGGCAACTACAGCAGCCAGAGCTCGGTCAAGGAAATTGACTCTGGGGACAACTTCTTTTCCCTATCAGATCCCTCTGACTCATCAGGAGATGAAATTGCGTCAATTCTCAGGTCATGCTCCAGGGAAACGTTGCCTGGTAGCGGTCACAGCGAGGCAAGCAGTGTGCATCCCGAGGACCCAGGTACTGACACCTCAGAAACAGTCCCTACGGACAGTGTGCAAGAAGCACGGGCCGATTGAGGGCACCGTACAAGCCGCTGGTTCTGATGCTTTGCTATGGGATTATTCATTCTCAGCGGGATTTGGGGCAGACAGGGGATCTGCATCTAACAACATGGGGGAGGCTGCATTGGAGAAACCTGATGATATTTTATTGGCAGTGATATACCAGAGTATAATGGCGCATAGAGAGGAGACACGTATGGAGAGCCAGCGGACCCAAGGAACCTGCCGCAAGCTTCAGAACTCCATACAGCGCATTGCGAAATCTTGCTCAGAGTTCACAGAAAGGTTCAATGAAGCAGAAACCCGGATTTCTAGCCTTGAAGACGAGCTTGAAGCTCAGAAGGTGATAACTGAGTCAATGCGCACACAAAAAGAGGACTTGCAGTGGAAATTAATGGACCTTGAGAATCGGCTACGGCAAAATAACTTGAGAGTTTTGAGGATTCCTGAGGGCGCGAAAGGACAGGATGTTCATTCATTCATTGTTGATGTCTTTTCTGAGGCCTTTCCTGAACTTTCGCAAGGGAACTGGAATCATGAAATACAAAGTGCTCATCGATTTCCCTTTGTACAACAAACGAGACTGGGACAATCCACTCCTAGGCCCAGGGCAATTCTAATATCTATCAATAATTTTTTGGCTCGCCAGGCAGTGTACGACCTGGCACACCCGGATAGAAAGAGGGTTGGAAAAAGGTCAGAGTTTTTTGTTAGGCCTGATTTTTGTCACCAGACGGTGGAAAAGTGATGGCAATTGCTGCAGCCGCAGCTTATCCCCTTATTTAAAGGCAAGGGGGTCCAAACCTATCTGCTGAATGAATCCTGCGAAACTGAAGGTCATTTATAATGGGCAAACTCGTTTTTTTACATCGGAAGTGCAGGCTAAAGAATTTCTGCAATCTATCTAGACAGGGTATCAGGCTGTATAGGTGGATCTCTTCTGTATTATTCACTTATTTTAGAGTTTGGTGATGGGGTGTGATGTGTCAGATTGACATTGTTTCATCAGTGAGTGGGGATGATCCGGGTAGTGGGAGCTCTATCATCTCAGGGACTATTGGTCCTATTACTTCATTACTGGGTGGTGGGCAGGAATGGGGCACTGGCGGATGCCCTGGGAAGGGGTTTTGGGGAGGAGCCATGGAGGGGAGACACTGGGGGTTGGGAGGAGGGGTGGGGGTCTTGGAAGGGGGGATAAATCAATCCATTACAGGTGGAAGTTTGAGGTATATAGGTATATGATGTCATTTAGCAGGGTTAGTTGCCAGAATGGATTGGTAGTGAGCAATGGGGGATACTTTTAGGAGTACCTACCTGCTCCTTTAACGTTTGTGGGTTGAATAACAATGGGAAAAGGCAGCGGGTGGCGGCTGAATTACGTGTGATGAAACCCGACTTGGTTTGCTTGCAGGAAACCCACATTCCGTGGGGCAAACGGAAGATCTTAGCCGAATTAGGCTATTCGTTGCTTGCTTGCACACAACAGTCTACGACGAATCGTGGGGTCGCTACTTTGGCAAAAGATGGGATTCGGGGTACGGGTAGAATACTGGCGGATAAGCAGGGCCGCTGGGTTATCACTGAATGTATAGTAGGGGCGGTTAAGTTTGTCTTATGTTCAGTTTATGGGTCTAATTTGGATGAGGCATTAGTACTTGAGGGGCTTAATGTAGAATTAGCATCATGGCCCACCCCCTTGATTTTATGTGGTGATTTTAACATACATCTCGGGTGCCGGGATTTACAGTCAGATATGAAGAACTATAGGGGTAGGAAACCCAAAGTCTTTAAGGCACTACAACACCTTTTGGCTGATCATGGGTTGGCTGACGTATGGTCTACATTAAGGTACCCAGACCCTGGTTTTACATTTTATTCATATCCACATAATAAGTTGGTTAGGCTAGATTATTTCTTTATGTCAGCGGCACTTCTTTCAGGGGCTAAAATTCAGGTTTATCCTAGGATCATGGCCCACTGGTGATAGACATTCCGGCTATAAGCACGTTTTTCTCACCGAGATCCTTTTCGTTCGATAGGAAACTTGCTGGATACTTTATTTGTTAGCCATATAAAAGGCTGGATTATGCAATTTCTTGAAATTAATCGTGACTCGACTTCACATGCTCTGGTGTGGGATGCTTTAAAGGCAGGGCTCAGGGGGGAGGTCCTTAGTTTTGGATTGTATAAGCAGAGGCAACTTAAAATGGTGGTTCAAGACTTGTATATGGAGCTTAGAAATGCTGAAGAGAATCTCATACAGGGGTTACATGCAGGCAACGATACTACCCCTTTGCAAACTGAGATTGCCCGATGTAAGGCTAAGGTCAATCTGCACTGGAGTAAAGAAATCGCCCTTAAATATAAGGTATATAGAGAAGAGAGCTACGAGTATGGGGAGGCTATTGGGCAGTGCCTTGCACAGAGGCTTCACTCTAAGGAAGCGCCGCAAAGAATCAATATTATGACAGACCCAACGGGGAAGACAGTTGAGACACCTCTTGAGATTTTAGGTGTTTAGCATGCTTTTTTTGATGCATTATATACAGAGAGCAATTCCGATGGACAGACAGGAGATGTCTTGTTGCAGAATTTATGTAGTGAACGGTTGGGCCAGGAAGAATCAGCTATCTTGGACACACCTATCACTATGAACGAGCTTGAGGACACTATAAACGCGCTGGCTAGTAGGAAGGCGGCTGGTCCAGATAAGCTTCCATTGAAAGTCTATAAAACGTTCTTTCAAGAATTAAAAGTCGATATGTTGGCTACCTTCCAAGTGGCACAATCTGGGGACGAGCCGCTGAGGAGGCAAATATTATTGTTTATAAAAAAAGATAAGCCTCCAGACCTGCCGGGGTCCTATCGACCTATATCCCTGTTAAATTGTGATGGGAAAATCTGTGCTAAGATTTTGGCTTCACGTTTGGCTAGGGTTATTGTCCCACTGGTCTCCATTCGACAACATGGGTTTATACCTGCTAGAGGCACGGTCAACCACATCAATAGGGTGGTGACCATGCTTGATGTGGCAAATGTGCAAAGCACCACTATTGGCCTGGTACTACTAGACGCCGAAAAAGCGTTTGACCGCGTCTCTTGGGACTTTTTATGGGTGGTTTTGCAGCATCTGGGGTTTGTGCCTGGTTTCATCAATTCCATTCAGGTTATGTACAGGACCCCCATTGCTAGAATATGAATAATGGGTCTAGAGTCTGATCCTGTGTTTATATCCAGAGGTAGAAGGCAGGGTTATCCTTGATCGCCACTTTTATTTGCTCTATATAATAATCCCTTTTTAACTAAGCGAGAGGGGAGTGTGACGATCAAATCAGTGCTCTGCGGACAAGATCAGTTTCGAGTATTTGCATAGCTGATGATATAGCTGTTGTAACCTCTGATCCAGCTACAGCGGCTTGTGTACACGTTTGGGTCTGTATCCGGCTGTAAACTTAACACATCCGAAATGCAGATTATCTTTACAAACCAAGCCTGAAGTAGCGATCCCAGGGTGACTGATGAGGTTACATACTTGGGTATCAAAATTAGGGTCTATTTAAAAGAACTGGTAGAGGTCAATTGGGGCTCTCTCTTTACTGGGATCATACAACAGCTAGAGAAGATTGAGTGTCTCCAGCTGTCAATGGTGGGAAGGTGTAATGTTCTTAAGATGAATACTATACTATTTTAGATCGGTACCACTGGAACTTACACGGGGACAGCTTCAGAGGCTACAATCACTATGTGGTAGATTTTTATGGGGAGAGGGGAAACCACGCAGAGGAATTCGATTCATGACGCTACCCCAGAGGCAAGGGGGTTGAGCTGTGCCTAACTGTACATTTTATTATTATGCCTGTATGTTGCAAAATATGCTGATTCTATTAACGGGAGAGGAGGTTGCAAACGTGGCTGAGGCCCCATCCATCTATCAGATGTTGTTGGGTGCAGAGGCCAAGAACTGTTTATTTAATATGTTGGAGCCTAGTTATTACAAAAAAAACCTGTTTTAATGTTTTATTAACAGCTTTTGGGGTTTGGGAGGCGGTACGGAGATGTTTCCAGATTGAAGGGGTTTGTTATTACACACCTACGGCCGCCTCAACACTATTGCCTGCTATCTTTTGGGACAGGATAGTGGACAGATGGAGGGGTAAAGGGATCATAAAGATAGGTGATTTTCATAACGACGAGGGTTTCTCTTTCTTTGCAACACTGGCTGATAAATATCTCCTGCCTAAAATTGATTTTTTAAAGTTTTTACAAATCCGTGATTTTTTTATGCGGAAATCAGATGGTGATAGAACCGAACCCCTTGGTTGAGGCCATTAGACGCAAGGATTGGATCTGTGTTTTATATAACTGTCTGTTGGATACGCAGAGGGACGATCTAGAGGCTCAAAACCTTCTATGGTTTGGGGGGCGTGGCCGGCTGCCGTGGAAGATGGCGGCTGCCTAGAGTAGCTCCCTCTCACCCCAGGTCCTCCCTGAGAAAATCCGTGAATAAATCCGCAGGCGAAATGCAAATTGGGGTGGAGGAATGATCGGATCGAGCGGGGGCTAGAATGCACTGACCGCGAGCCGAAACTGATGTGAGGAAAGCCGGCTAGGTCGTGCGGACTGTTGCGGCCTGTACGTCAGACTGAGGCAAGGGGCTCGAGTAGCGGCGAGATCGGAGTGCCGCGTTGCCTCACAACTTCACTCCATACTCCATTGTCTGTGCGAGGAGGTGGCGAAGGTAGGAGCGAGCCCAGCGGAAAAGGACTGGCGGCTCCTTCGCCCAACAGCTTAGCCGACTGTCAGCCCGGGCCGGCCGTGGGGGCGTGGCCTCAACAACGCAGTGGAGCCGAGGTCTCGGAGAACGAAGAGGCCCGGAACACCCAACCGCGCCCTGACTGCTCCTAGGGCCGAATTGAGCAGGACCTGTGCCAGCGGGTGCAGGGGGGAGCCCAGCAGAGACAAGCGGCGGCACCGGCGCTCCCGCACCCAACAGCGGGGGATGCTGAGCTGCCTGCGAGGGCGCGGCCTGGAGAACTGATAAAGCCGGATTGATCGGGACCTCCGCCGGCGGGTGCAGGGGGGAGCCCAGCAGAGACAAGCGGTGGCACTGGCGCTCCCGCACCCAACAGTGGGGGATGCCGAGCCGCCTGCGAGGGCGCGGCCTGGAGAACTGATAAAGCCGGGGCCTTGCGTGTCAGCAGTCCCAGCGTGGGAGGCCTTGTGGTGCTGGCCCCGCGCTCCTAGATATTGAAGTCCTGTAGAGCCCTGTGGTTGGAGGCCTAACCTCCTCAACCCCCCCTCCTGAAGAGCCCGATTCACCTCCAGTGCCTGAGGGATAACAGGCACTCAGCAATACAGAAATGGTCCGAGACCACCAGAACAGGGAAAGAGTGGCAAGATAAGAGACAGATTGAAGAAGCAGGATCTGCTCTCCGCGATTATCGTCATACTCAACTGCGGGGGGCTCGGACTACAGGAGGGCGCCCCCCCCCAAGACACTCATACTAGGTGAGACACCAGGGGCCCAACTCCAGGTCTCCAGTGGGCCTGAATGGGTATAGCCGCCAGCAGCTGCACAATGGGCATCCACCAACTGTAGCCAGGACGTGTCATAGGCTGGAAGGGAGAGAGGCCCAACTGCAGCGACTAGCAGGAAGAGGAGTATTCAAACAAAGAGGCACGTACACCCGAGGTAGCACCCGAGGTGCAGAGGGAAGCACAGTGGAGCGCGGTGCAACACACGCAAGGTAGTGGACATATCAAACTCAAGCCCCCCCCTCTCAGGTGTGAGCAGCGAAGTCGCAAAGGGGGAGACAGGTCGCCTAATGGGAGCTAGTGCAAGGTTCTCAGCCACCATCTGCCGTCACGCAGGGCCTTGGGCATCACCAAATAGTAGTGGGAAAACCGAAAGGCCGCGTGGGGTGACACACGCAGACAGCGGTGAGTACTGCCTAGCATCTGCCTCAGACTGCGCTGGATAGTGCAAGGCCCAAAATGGCTGGGGGGAAAGGCCCACGCAACACGCACCAAATAAAACTAGACAAGTTTACATGGGCCAAAGAACAATCAGAGGGGACAGACCCGACAGCCACGCAAGCCGAAGACCACATAGCGACGGAGGCAAAAGAGGTCACATTACAAGATATCATGGCCACCCTGAATAGGGTGCACACGTCCCTAGAATCATACATCGGTTCCGTCTCTGTGGAAATTGCACTGGTTCAAGCAGACCTTAAAAATATGAACACAAGAGTGACGGAAGTGGAAACTACCACAGCGGCCCTCTGCGACTATTCGGAAACTCTTAAACGCCAAGTGAAACAACTACAGACTGAAAGCAAGGCGATGGCCGCAAAATTGGAAGAATATGAAGGTCGCTCAAGACGCAACAATGTCAGGATCATCGGGGTTCCCGAAAGAGCAGAAGGACCGGCGACCGACTTGTTTGTGGAGGACCTCAACCAGAACCACTTGCAACCAAGGGGTCTATCCCAATACTTCTCGGTGGAGAGAGCCCACCGTGTACCGGGCGGCAGACCCAGGCTGGGGGCCCCTCCGAGGCCTATCCTGGCCTGCATCTTCAATTTCCAGAACCGGGACTTAATCCTACCGACGGCCCGAGCGTCCCCACCATTACGCTTTGAACACAGTACAGTAACCTTCTTCCCAGATTACCTGGCGACAGTCACAAAACAACGACGCAGTTTCTTAGAAATAAAGAAGGAACTGAGAAACTGAATGCTTAAATATTCAATGCTCTTCCCTGCAAAACTGAGGGTCGAGGCGGAGGGGAAGGCATGGTTTTTCACTACGCTGGAGGAGGCCCAGGAATGACTTGAAGGTTGGCGCCAAGTTACGAACCACAGAAAGTCTGGGAAAAAGCAAGACAAGCACGAATTAACGGCTGGAAATCCGGGAACGGAAGAGACAGCATCTATGACGGCGGCAGATGGCCCGGGTAACTCAAAGTGACGAACTACATTAAGAATAAGAAAGGAATACAAAAAAAACTCCCCCCCCGTTGACAAGACTCTGGCATAACTACAGAAATCAGACAATACTAAGGGAGTGGCACTCAGCAATAAGTGAGATGAGGATCACACGGGCAACCATGGGGAACTGACATCGCCCTAGAATCACTGAGGGAGTTGATCCAGACTAGTGTACTATGTCATTGGCTCCGATCGTTTGTCCATCTATAGGTATTGAGCGAGATTCATCAGTTATCGCCAGATATGTACATTTTTGACACGGGGATGGTCATGGGGGGGATACTGGAAATGCTCCCTCCACAGAGGTATTGGGGATTGGGTACCAGGCGCTCTGCACTGTTGGGGAGGCGGGTAGTTTTAAATCCGTCATGCAGGGAGGCAGGGGGCGGAATGGGCGGGAGGGATACACAGTTATTTTATTCTTAGTTGCAACTGGTTATTGTTGACCAGGACACGACTTGACAGACATTACCTAGCAATCCAGCTCCGATATCCGACCAACCTCACTCCACCAGTAGACTTTCATGGCACAGCTACTCACCCTAGGTGATCATGTCACATCTACACCCGCTTTTCACACTCTGGGTACCCCCCACTTACAGCTCCTTTCATGGAACGTGAATGGTCTTAGGGACAAATTGTGCTACAGTACATCAAACGCCAGGCGCCAGCGGTGGCCCTGCTCCAAGAGACCCACCAGGTGGGAACAACATGTAAAGTCCTAGATAGGTGGGGCTTCAAACTAGTGGCACACTCAGGATTCACATCAGGCTCGAGAGGGGTAGGGATTCTGATTAAAAAACAATTTCCATTTATTGTCCAACAAATGTGGACAGATGACCAGGGGCGATTCGCAGCAGTCACAGGCCAGTGGGAAGGGCGACAATTCAATATCGTCACTGTATACATTCCCCCAGCGTTGCACTCGATTGCCTTCCCGACGCTGAGCGCATTCCTTCTTAAACTTCCGGAGGGTGAATTAATAGTAGGAGGTGACTTTAACACTACCTTAAATGATCTAGTAGATCGCATGCCCCCAGACAACAACACCGAACAACATCCCGTCTAGCTGATTTGTTAGAGGCGCTGGGCTTAGTAGATGTCTGGCGTTTCCACTTCCCGCAGGCACGGTAGTATACCTTCCACTCGGGCGCACACAACAACCTCTCTAGAATTGATTATATACTCACACTAGCAGATACAGTTGGAAAATTCAGTGAGATCCGTCATTTAGCAAGGGGCATCTCGGAACACTCCCCAGTCCTTACCAAATACACCCTAAATGCACCGACCCAGCGCCGCATATTTCCCATTTATCCAAGCTACCTCAAGAACCCTAAGATCTGGAACGGCCTTACTGCTGCCACCAAACATTATTTCGAGGAAAACAAACATTCAGTCTCATCCCCCCTCACCATGTGGGAGGCCTATAAGCCGGTCATTAGGGGACAAGCAATTTCCCTCATTGCAGGCCATAATAAAGAAAAGACTAAGATAATTGAGGCCCTAGAACAGGAAGTATGCAACCTGGAAACCACACACTCCCAAGACCCTTCTGAACCCAACACAGCACGCTTAAATATGAAAAAACAGGAATTAAAAGAGCATATGTGGGAGGGTGCCAAGGCTAAGTTGGCATCCACCCGCCAGAGAGTCTATGAGGTTGGGGACAAAGCGGGCAAGCTCCTTGCCTGGCTGGATAGACGAGAACGGCCCGATAGATGGGTGGCTGGACTCCAACTCGATTCGGGAGAAACCATTACGGACTCAAAGCATATAGTGGACACATTCGCGCACCACTATCAGAGGATCTATGCCCCTGTGGCCATGGCGACACCAGATGAAGCCGCTGGCCTCCTTAGAGACATCCGCACCGCCACACTTACGGCAGAGGAGGCCCAATTACTTGAGGCCGAGCTCACACCAGAGGAGATAGCAACAGCTATAGGTGGTATACAGTCTGGGAAAGCCCTAGGGCCTAATGGCATCCTTATTGAATTATATAAAAAAGCGGCGACGAGATTGGCGCCATACTTGCAGGAGATGTACACAGCCAGTCTAGAAGTGGGAGAAATCCCTAGAGACCAATGCATGGCAACAATAGTGGCCATTCAGAAACCAGGGAAGCCGGCCCAAGATTGTGCCTCTTATCGCCCCATCTCGTTGCTTAATGCAGAGGCTAAAATCTTGGCCAAAGTATTGGCCAATAGATTGAGCCCCCACCTCGCGAAACTGGTGCATCCATACCTGTCTGGCTTCATGCCGAACAGGAACACATGCTTCAGCTGCGTCGCCTGCACGGAGTGATGAGCCGAAGACATACTATCCGAGAAGTTGCCATCATCCTGTCACTCGACGCACGTATGGCCTTCGATACGATAGAATGGCCATTTCTTTTTGCAGTCCTCGAACACATGGGGCTAGGCCCTAAATTTAGATCCTGGAATCAGTTACTATATACGAAGCCACTGGCGCAGGTGGTAGTCAACGACAGACTCTCTGACACATTTCCCCTAGGAAGAGGTACGAGGCAGGGTTGCCCGCTGTCCCCGCTACTCTTTGCCCTGGTATTGGAGTCACTGGCGGCCTGGGTCAGGAGAGATCCAACTATCCGCGGACTCCGATGGACAGAGGAATGGGAAGACCGGATATCTTTATATGCGGATGATATTCTGCTATATATGGCATCCCCAAAGGGCTCCCTGATTAGGCTACTGAGTATCTTTGAGCACCTCGGGTGCTCGGGTACACTGCCTTAACCCTCACTTAACGCACTCCATTTTCTTCTTTCTCCCTGTCCTCTTCCCCTTGGGGCACTGAATTTTGGTATATTTCTGAATTGAATTGATGGATTCATTACCCATACGCAATGTTCAGTGTGATTAAATAACATTGAACTTGAATATTTCTAACGTCTTGGTTTAAGTTTTTGTCTATGACATTATGCTTTCCATGTTTTGTGTGTGTTGAATATGTTTCTATTGGGACCATTTTTCTAATGTACAAGTATATACCCAGGTCCCAGTGGCTATTTGGGTCTACCCTTATTTGTAACACATATGGCATACAGCCCACAAGAAGCTGGGTTGGTATAACACAACAACGCAGTTCACCCCACTCTGGGAGACCAGGAAGTTGGGCGGGCTGGGCAGTTGCAAAGGTTTCAAGCAATGGGACCTAATAGGAATCTCAAGGGTTGGCGACCTCTGGGTCAAGGGGAAGGTTATCCCATTTGAACAACTTCAGGAGAAGTACGAAATGGCATCAAAAGAAAAGTTCAGTTATCTCCAAATTCAGCATACACTCATGGCCACCATTCCCCCAGAGACTACCCTCCCAGAGGCTTCACCATTGGAGGATAGGTTACTTATGGAACGTATTGACCGGAGGGCTATCTCCTAGACCTACCAAAAATTTATTAATAACCAACCAGACCCCACAGTGAGTCTCCGCGAGAAATGGCAGGCAAACATTTGAAGGAAGTGGCCCTTAGGGGCCACCCGGGTTACTTACAACCACCTGCTATGCCTTCCCAAGAAATGAAGAGTCGGTCAGACTTTAGAGAATACAAACAAGCATTTTTTATTTTTTTATTTTGTAAGCCAATAACAACAACAAACAATAAAACAATTACATAGACACGTAAACAAGACGGTACGACATACTAAACAAACCGAACATAAATAACTTCCATAATATCATAATAACTCATAAGTCACATAGTTCCACACCTTTAAAACGAGGTAAATAAAACAACACTTACATCCTAAGTACCAAAGACATAAAGGGATAGGAACATACATGATACATGACACAGTGGAGAAGTGTGGCTCAATGGTTAGAGCGGCAGACCCTGATGCAGAGATCTGGCCCGGGACCAGGGTTCAATTCCCGCCTCGGCGGGTCTTGGGCTCAATTTCCTCGGACCTGATAATTCTCGCCTCGGTGCCTATTCTAATCATGGGTCCCACTCTGCAACTCTGGGCAATAGCTTGCTTAATCTCCACAACGGCCCCAACAGCGCTGGGATGCCTGGCTTCACCTTGGGGGTGCCCAGGAGTGGACATTTCACAGGGAAAAAGCCAGGAAGGGTTCCACAGCGGTATGCGTACAGCGCCATGACACCCCTTTGGGGGTATAAGTGCGCTTTACAAGTACAAATTTCATTTCATACAACCTAACAAAATATTCGTCTTTAAGCCATTGTAGGTGCTAAATGGTCGACTAGCGCCCCCCAGATCTTAAGACCCAATCGCAGTTTCTGTGGCCCTTTAATAGCATATAGACTAGATTCAAGCTTACATATAGCATATAGCATACCTCTCCACATTTCAAAGGTGGGGGGATCTTTCTGCCTCCAGAGTGATGCTATGCATAATCTTGCCACAGCTATAAAAACTAAGGGGCAGATTTACGTTGAACTAACGCAGCGGGGTACAGCAAGTCATTTTGCTGCGCCGCGCTGCGTTAGTTTTGAAGCACAGGGATGCAACATATTTACAAGAATATGTCGCATCCTTGTGCTTCCCCCTGCGCTGGTGCACAAACTGCAGCCATGCGCCGGCGCAGGCACCCTTGCACCATGGTGCAAGGATGCCTGCGTCGTGGGGAGATTGTTTTTGTTCAGGAAGGGGAACCTTCCTGCACAAAAACAATCACTACAACCATTTTCCTCTTTCAATGCGTGCTGCAGAATGCAGCACGCATTGAAAGAGGAAAAAACAAGGAGAAATGAAAACATTTCTCCTCGGTGCGCCTCGCTACGCCACCTCTAGGGTGGCGTAGCTTTCAGACGCATCTCCAGAGTTACGATTTCTCGTAATTCTGGAGTTGTGTCTTGTTCCATGAGTGTTGCGTGGGAACACCCACAGCAACACCCATAGAACGCCCCTTCACCGCAAAGTCCTGCGTGTGAAGGGGCCGTATTTACAAGGAGAGGAAAAGTCACGCAGGGTGGCTTTTCCTCTCCTTGTAAATATGGAGCAGCCCCCTGCGCCACCAGTACGTCACGAAAAGTGACGTACTGGTGGCGCAGGGGGCTCGTAAATCTGCCCCTAAATATCTGAATGCGTACATTTCCTGGGCAGCCATGGCATCTTCCACAACTCCCAGAAGCATAACTGTTGGTGTAATCATAATCTGTGCCCCTGTAACCTCCATCAAAAAGAGATGCATCCTATTTATCAGATGTCTTATCTCTGGGCAAGCAAAAAACATATGCACACTGTCAGCCCGATCCATCCCACAGCGAGTACATTTGCCCTCATATAGACCCCCCCATCGTGCAATTTTTGCAGGAGTATAGTACAAGTTAAACATAGTTTTATATTGTTGTGTTTTCAGACTGGAGGAAATCAAAAGTTTATCAGCCAGTCCAATAGATTCTTGTAAAATATTCCCTACTTGAGACAATCTGGCATTCCATTTAGAATTCTGTACCTCCAGATCATCACACTGTATTTCAATGAGAGTTTGATATAAGACACCAATCTTTCCTCACCTCCTAAATGGTTCTAGCAGATTACATTTCTGAGCCAAGCGGCCAACATCCCCTCTTTTTACAAGATAATCTCGGATCTGCAGATATTTAAAAAAATCAGTTTTCGTGAGTTCATATTCTGACATCGGCGAAGAATAGGCTTTAACGCCACAACTATCCACTAAGTCTCCCAAAGTCTGAATGCCTTTCCGTCTCCATCTGCCCATAGTAACGTCAGAGAAAATAGAGGGGAGCAGTTCTGAAGAGGAGGTAGGCGTGTAGAAATTAAGCCTATCAATCTCTAGGTATCTCCGTATCTGAAGCCATACCTTATGTGCAGCTTGAACCACCTTAAAGCGGGTTTTTTTTATAATGACTGGGCTCAAAAATTTGAAAGAAATTCCTTTCTGCTTTGGGGCCTAAAAGCATTTGAAAAATATGTGGGAATTCATCTAGCTTAGCTTCCCCTTCACCTACCAGTAAGATTCCCATTTGTTGAAGTAAACATGCCCAATAATAAAACCGGAAGTTAGGAACTGCCCAGCCCCCTCGAGAGCATGGAAGGGTCATGTACTTCAACGCTCTGCAAGGTTTGCCCTGAGCCCACAGAAAACTACTACATATGGACTGTAGTTTCTGAAGTTGCTTCCCTGTGAGTTCCAGGGGAACCGCCCTAAAATAGTACAGGACCCTTGGTAAAATATTCATCTTTAGGACGTTACACCTTCCAACCATTGACAGATGAAGGCCTTCCATTCTGTCTAGATTCCTTTTAATTTTCCGGAGCATGGGGTCCCAGTTAGACAATACCAGCTTATCTAGACACGCATTAATACGCACCCCTAAATATGTTGCCTCCTCCGTAACTCTAGAATCATTAAAGAGTGCTTGGCCTGTGCATATTACCTGTGTCTTGGCTAAATTTAACTTATAGCCGGATCCTTTCCCAAATAATATTGTTAATCATTCAATCTCTGCCAGAGTCTTAGCTGGATCGGGTGTGACTATCGCTATATCATCTGCATATGCTAGTATATCAATCCTTTCCTGCCCAGGACTCGCTGGCTGACTATTTAGGCTGTTCTCCAACAAGTTCAGGAACGGATTAATATAAAGAGCAACTAGCAGAGGGGAGCAGGGACAGCCTTGTCGTGTTCCCCGAGATGTAGGTACGAGATTAGATTCAAGCCCCATAGCACAAACTCGGGCCGCCGGAGATCCATACATGGTACTAACTGCCTGGATAAAACCAGGCCCAATGCCCTGCCACCGCATAGTTGCCCATAAGAATTCCCAGGAGACACGGTCAAACGCCTTCTCTGCGTCAAGTAGCACAACTCCACAAGGAGCTTTTTGTACATTAGCCCGGTCCAACATGGCAACTACCCGACCTATATGATTGACCGTGCCTCTTCCTGGGATAAAACCATGCTGGCTAACAGAGACTAAGGGAGTTATCACTCAGGAGAGTCGCGTGGCCAATATTTTTGCATAGATTTTCCCATCGCAGTTGAGAAGAGAGATGGGTCTATACGATCCTGGTAATGTAGACGGTTTATTCTTTTTTTTTAAAATAGCAATGCTGGCTACATCCCAGGAGGCCGGAGCCTCCCCTTTCTGTGCTTCCTGAAATACAGTAAGCATATCTGTTTGTATCTCAGGTAAAAAAGCTTTATAAAATTCAACTGGGAGCTTATCGGGACCTGCGGCCTTCCCTGTTGCTAGAGCGCCAACAGCCTCCGTAAACTCTTCAATAGTTATAGGTTCCTCTAGATACCTCTGATCGTCTATACTTAACATCCTCCTGTATGGATCTTTATAGAAGCATTCAATTCTCTCCTGATTATTAACATTCTCTGAATATAACTCCTCATAGAAGGCCCTAAAAACCGCCAAAACTTCCCCCAGTGTTTCTACTATTCTCCCAGTTGAATCTTCAATGGCAGTAATTGTGTCTTTAACCTCCTTGCACCTAATGTTTTTGGCCAGGCATCTGCCAGTTGTTTCACCATACTCATAACACTCTCTTCTGAACAAATGATATTTTTTTGCTATATCCTTAGCCCACTCCCCATTTATCCTGGCTTTACAGCGAGCCACCTCCATCTGCACCTGCGAAATATCTGATCTCCCCTGCAGAGCATACATCAGGGCATACTCTGCTTGTTGCAGATTATCATAAAATGCCTGTAGAAGCTGCCTCTGTTGTTTCTGAGCATATAATCCAAAACTCAGGATCTCCCCCCTTAGTCCGGCTTTTAGTGCATCCCAGACAATACCGCACTTGGCAGTATTACAATTGATAGCCAGAAACTGGTTTATCCACTGTCATATATGACACATAAATTGCTCGTTTAGTAATAGCTTCCTGTCAAAAGAAAACGACCCCCGAGGACGTATCACCCCATGCATTTTGAGTTTCAATACCACTGGGTTATGATCTGAGGTAATTCGGGGGAATATCTGTATATGTGCCTCTGCTAAATAATTTTTTGTAACAAAAAAATAATCCAACCTGGCTAGCTTTTGGTGCGGGCAAGAGTAGTGTGTATATCCTGGATCCAGCTGCTTTAACCTTGGCCAAGCATCGGCAAGACCATGCTCGTAAATAAGCTGCTATAAGGCCTTATAGACTTTGGGTTTCCGACCAAAATATTTGTCTCCTCCCGGACCCTGGGTAACTTCTTCCAGTTGAATATTGAAATCCCCGCACAGTACCAAAGGGGTAGCCCAGGAAGCCAGTTCTGTGTTCAGATTACCTATACTCTGTGCTTCGTCATGATTAGATCCGTACACAGAGCATATAGTTAATTTCTTATTAACAACAACACATTCAATTATCGCCCAGCGGCCATATTTATCTGCCAAGCTTTTAGCCACCGTTAGTATATTATTTTTAGCCAGAATGGCCACACCTCTCGTTGTAGTTCCCTGCGACGTGCAAACCAAAAGCTTATATCCCAACTCGCTTAATACCTTATACTTATTCCACGGAATATGTGTCTCTTGGAGACATACTACATCGGGGGACATATTTCTGATTTCCTGGGCTACCCTTTGCCGCTTAGCCCTATCATTAAGCCCCCGTACATTAAACGTACAAATAGACAATATAGACATTTTATCCCTGTTCAAAACTGCGTGGACCACTCCCTCTTCAAAAGGACCACAATCTTTCCTCTTGTTTGCTTTATAACATTTATTGGCTTTTCTATATATTTTTAACCCCCTGCGCCCCTCCCCCTGTGACAGCCTCCCCCCTCCCGCACGAAGCCCCCCAACCCACCCCGACACCTCCTCTGCCAATGGAGGCTCCCTCTACCCTCCCCAACATAGAGGCTAAGAGACCCAAGGTCTACAGTGATGGAGAGTCCCGTATACACACCTATCCCCCCCTCCTCCCAGTTCACCAAAACAGTGCAATAGAAAAAAAAAAAAAGCCTATGAGAAGCACAGCATTGCTTATGGCTGACCACCTGAAATCATATATTTACAACTACCTTCCACTAACTCTAGAAAAAAAACAATGTTGACCTCCTTTCCTAGGGTTTAATCTCTTGTAAAAATTCTTTAGCTTTAATCTCAGATGTGAAAAATTTGGTCTGTTCCTTATATATAATCTTGAGTTTAGCTGGGTTTAAGAGGAATGCCTGAGCTCCTTTACCCTGAAAAGGGTTAATTAACTGTCTAAGTTGCCATCTTTTTTCCACTGTTGCATGACAGTAGTCAGGACGAACAAAAAACTCAAACCCATCCCCCTTCCTCTGCCTATCTGGCCTCACCAAATCATACAGAGCTTGCCTGGATAAATAATTCGAAAGACATATCAATATAGCTCTAGGTCTCGGAGTAGTATGATTAGGTCCAGCATGATTGCTTTGTCGAAATGGAAACCGGTGAGCGTGTTGTACTTTTATGTCCCATGTCCACTGTGTTAGTTCTGGGAAAGCAACAGTGAAGAGTTCCACCACAAACTTCCGTGGATCAGAGCCTTCAGCCCCTTCAGGCACCCCAAGAATTCTTAAATTATTGCGGCGGAGCCTGTTTTCCATATCTTCGAGCTTCCAAGCTATATCACTCTTCTGAGTTGCCAATGCATCAGTGGCCGCCTTCTGTGCAACCATCTCATCCTCAAGTGTAGAGATCCTGTTCTCTGCTTCAGAAATCCTTTCTGCAAATTCTGAGCAGGACTTGGCTACCCGCCTGAGTGAATTCTGAAGCTTTCGACAGGCATTTTGTTTTTTTTGGCTCTCTACACGACTTTCATCCATATGCGACATAATAGTCTCATAGATAACAGCCAACGAGATATCTCCTGATTGTTCAGACAAGTTGCATCGTTCATGTAGCAGTGTCCCGCCTGATACTGTGCTTGTTCCCTGCTTAGTGAGGTTCAATTGCTCCTGACCAGGCGAAATAGCTGACTCCAGAGGTGTTCCTGGCATAGATGCTGCAATTGTTTTTTTCCGGACAGTGCCTGGACCAGATGCCCTAGTGCGATTCCCTGGGGTCTCCTCATCCTCCTGATGAATACTACTAGTTTTGCTCCACCTGCTATTAGGAGACCCTGAAGGGCCATCAGATAACTGCACTGACTCATCCCCTGATGAATTTGAAGGATCAGACAGGGAGAAAAAATGGTCACCTACATCTGTCTCAGGCGGCTCATTAACATTATTCCCAGCGAACATTTGCGTTTTACCTTCAAGCACCTTATTAGCCTCTGTCTCTTTCTCTGAGCTGCGGGGGATATGGGCAAGGTCTGGAGGTACCATTATTGTCATTGTCTGAGTCTGAGTCTGGCATTCTCCCCCCCCAGCCCATCAATCCCTGGGGTAGACAAGGGAGGATTACATACAGTCTTTACTTGCCCCTCCTGACCAGACACAGTCACTGCAATTTCCAAACTGAGTCCCGCAATACCTGGATTCCCAGTACTCACCTCATCAGGACAAGCAGAGAGGGCAGCCTTCTCTATCAAACTTCCCTCCTGTCCAGTATTCTTTCCCTTCCTTGCCGCCATGAAAATAGACGGGGTCGTTCTCTTCCCTAGACCTGCAGACTCTGAGGTGCTGCCACCGTCCGTGACCGCTCCACGTCGTTGTTTGGGCTGGGCGGTTTCCGGGGCTTTACACGAGGAAGTAGATTCTCCTGTGCCTCGCGTCTTTCCCCCTCTGGTGTTCTTTGGCGGCATCCTTAACCAAACTGCCCCAAGCCGATTCACTGCCAAGAATCGAAACGCTCCTCGTGGGAGGCGCCGTGCCAGTCGTGCAACCAGGTCAGCAGATCGAGGACTGCCCGCCGTTGACCTGTACACAGTAAGTAGATCCCAGAGCATTTCTCACTGTCGCTTTAGTATTGAGTTAGGTGTTGCATTCACAGGTGTTTCCTTCATAAACCGCTCTGCCGTGCTTCCATATGGGAGTTGAGGAGGTGATCAGTTACGAGGCTCACTCGGCCAGCGAAGCGGCCGCCATCTTGCCTCAACAAGCATTTATTAGTAATACTCTGCAGAGGAGTCCAATCTGATCTGCACCCTAAGATGTCTGCCGAGGGACTGGCTCCTCAACGGCCTGCAATGCATGATCATTCCTCCAAGAACCCCCCAACCACGCCCACAGTGGAAAGTTACCGGCCTGAGCCGTACATGAACAAAGAAGGCACAGAAGGATGGGCTACCACCTGCCAGATGGGTACATGCTATCGGCAACTCAAGGTTACCGCGCTGAGTCTCAGCGTCTCCTAACGTGGGAGCAGGACTACACACTCGGATAGGCATGTGAGGGCAGAATGGCCTATTCATTAGTAAGTCGGGAAGCAGCCTTGTACAGGAATGAAAAATAATAACTAAATACAGTATTCTGCTGAGGCAAGCAGTGCGAATAATGAGGCCTAGTTCAGACACAGCCTAGCAGGGATTCCGAAATACAAAATGGAGTCACACTTGTTAGCTAACGCTTGCACATTGTAGGGATAACTCAGTGGGTTGCATGAATACAAATGGCATCTATTTAGCCACACACTGCTAACCTAATGTAGCATGATACGAGTGCATAGCAGGAATGGGATTTTTAAATCTTACAGACCCTCCTTTTAGCATGGGTGGTTAAATGCTTTATTGAGGCTATCCGGTAGGGTCTTTACAATTCTAAGTGGAAGGAAGAAAATGCATACTCACTCACATTACAAGGAAGAATAAAACAGCACATGAGAATCAAAATCTACTTAGTATTCAAAAATACCTTCATCGATAAGCATGATATCCTGAATATCCTGCATCATCATAGTAGATACCTTAGTATCACGTCCTGGCAATTTAGGGGTAGGGGTGAGCTTGCTCACACAATAGGTGCAACATGCTGGAAGGCAATTAATACATAGGCAACATGTGAAGATGACACCTGCGATAACTATGAGGGCAAGTAGTATCTTCCAACCCCATGATGCCAGCAGACCCCAGAGCCACCCTGTGAGGGACCATGATCCATTATCCTTATGGATATCTGAAGCAAGCCTGTGTAATTTCTGTATGGCGGAGTATACATTAGGGGCATTATCAGGAATGTAAACACAGCAACTGCTGCTGATGACGCGACAGGCTCCGCCCCTATTAGCAAGGATGACGTCTAAAACCATCCAGTTTTGAAGAGCAACAAGTCTCGTAGCCTGAAGCTCAATGGTAATATTAGTCAGTATACCTGCAGTAGTGTTAATGACTCCCTCAACTACTCTAGCCAGGTGACGGATATTACGGCTATTGAACATGGGGCCCCAGAACGGCAGAATGCCCTTCATGATGTCAGTAAATTGCTGTAGGGAAGTATCTGTTTGGTCTATATCTTCTGGATTGACAACTCTCTTGGCTCGATGCAAATGGAGATCCCTACGCTGTAGCCTATGATCCTTGTGATAGTTGGATGGTGCAATGTAAAAGGAGGTAAAAGGAAAGAGACATAACACTGGCCAGACCATCCCCTGGGAAGCCATGTATAAGCCTGTCCCCCACAAACAAAGTATACATTGGGAGGTGTGAGCAAAGGTGGGCTACTAGTAGTGTTCAATCGGTATGTATAGTTACAACTGCTCCGACCTACTGGAATGTTCCCTGTACCCTCAACACAGAAACTAGTTGTTGTATTGATCACAGGGACGGGCATGGCTTTGTCTTCTGTTATATTTCGTTCCTGGAAACATTTAAAATATTCAGTAACATTAAATCCTTGAAAATCCAGCATTTCATTTTGCAACCAAGTGACATTCTTATTATCCTCGAAAATATTCATACAAGCTTCTGGATATAGGGTACCCTCCTTTCCATCTGCCCCAGGTATATATCCTTGGTGGACCACTATATACTCCAACACTGCTTCGTAATCAGACTGTACCATATTCATCGCATCAGCATGATAGTGCATGTACACCATAGAAAGCAATTGGAACCATGCCTCACAGCTACCCAAGTATGACAGGGGCAAGGACACCAATAGATCGTTCTTATGCATAACTGAGGGAAGTAACCCACACACCCAACAATTTGTGGCATTAGTTGTACTGTGTACCTGATGAAGTATCTGCAGAAACGCATTCTCGACATAGGTCTGTCTATGTGTTTCCTTATGCGGGCCAGTGTAACAAATGAATGCTCAGATGCCGAAGACCACCTCATACGGGGACAACCCTGTTCTAGAATGCGCTGTCGCTCTGGTAGACAACAAAGCCAAAGGTAGAGCATCGGGCCATCGCAATCCTGTGCTTTCTTGAATCTTCGCTAACTTCAATTTGAGAGTACCATTGAACTTCTCAACCAGGCCTGCTGGCTGGGGGTGGTTCGCTGCATGAAACTTCTGTCTAATATGCAAGCCTTTACACACCAATACAATGACCTTTGAATTGTAGTGACTTCCGTTGTCACTCCAGATCACACGTGGTAATCCATAGCGCGGGAAGAACTCTTTTAAGAGTGCCTTCGCTGTCGCCATAGCCGTATTCTCCTTAGTGGGATAAGCCTCAATCCATTTACTGAATGCACAAATCACTACCAGTACATACTTCAAATTGTTAACTCATTCCATTTTGATGAAATCCATCTGGAGAACCTCGAAAGGGAAGGAAGGCAGTGCAAACTTACCTGCGGGTGTAGGAGTACCTTTCCCAGGATTATGTTTCAGACAAATGATGCAGTGTTTCACTAAGTGTGTGGCTACCTTAGGGATATTATCATTTCGCCATACTGGGTCCAGTAGCTTACATATTCCTTTGGCACTAATGCGTGCTGGGCCGTGGGTCATGGTAACAACAGGGAGCACATATGCGTTAGGCAGCAACCATCTCTGATTCCCAGACAAATCAGTCCAACACCCATCCTCGTCCAAATGCCCTATCCTCTCTTCCCATTCTGCCAGCTCATCTACTGTCGCCTCACTATGTATTTCCCTGACATTGTCTAATATGTCCTCGAACATTCCATTGTCTGGAACCCACCTAGCGGGACCTGCCACAAACATCTTTTTCATCTTCGATCTAGCTGTCTCCTTAGCTGTCTGGTCTGCAAAAGCATTGCCCCTTCCAACATCATCTGTTAATTCTTTGTGAGCGCTACATTTTATTATTGCCAACTTATCAGGAAGTGTCAGTGCTGTCAACAGTGTATGTATCAATGGACCATGCTGTATGCGCAACCCATGCGAGGTCAAGAACCCTCTTTCCGCCCAGAGGCGCCAGAAATTATGGGCCACCCCAAAAGCGTACTGGCTGTCGGTGTAGACATTGACAGTCAGACCCTCACTCAATTCGCAAGCCCTAAGGAGGGCAACCAACTCTTCAGCCTGGGCTGATTGGTATGGGATACGGGATGTCTCAACTACAGTGTGTAACGTTGTGATTGCATAAGCTGCAGTGGTAGTGCCATCTGGTAGTTTGAAACAAGAGCCATCGACACATAGTTCCCCTTGGGGGTCAGATAAGGGAACATCAGTCAGGTCTACCCGTCCCTTCGTTTCTTCCTCAGTCCGAAATAAACAATCATGGACATCGTTGTCCTTTTCTTCCGAAGGGAGGGGTAGTAACCTGGCTGGGTTCAGAGTAGCACAGCGCTTGATGGTAATGTGCGGAGCAAACAAAGTTAACTCATATCCAGTCAGACGCGCACTAGTAAGGTGCTGTGTCTTTGTCTTATTCAACAGTGTGTCCACAACATGAGGCACCATGACTGTGAGTTCCGTATCAAGGACGAGCCCTGGCCGATTGCCTGATAGAAACTGCCACCGCCACGGCAGCCCTCAGGCAGCTCAGGAGAGCTCTGGCGACGTTATCAAGAATAGCAGAGAAATATGCGCAGGGTCTCTGCTTACCACCGAAACCCTGTGTTAGAACAGAAAGCACGCAACCGTCCGCCTCATGTACATAGAGCACAAAAGGCTGCTGGTAATCAGGAGTACCAAGCACAGGAGCAGAGCAAAGCGCAACCTTTAATTGCCCAAAAGCTTGCAGATGTCCAAGGCAGGGGTTCATGTACTTCTTTGGTGGTCAGGTAAAGGAGGGGTTTCGTTAGTAAGGAATAGTTAGGGATCCAGTGACGACAATACGAAGTTATACCAATGAAAGCGCGTACCTTGCGTTGGGTCTTAGGAACAGGCATATTAGTAATAGCAGCTATGCGTTCAGGTGTTAGTCTACGACCCTCCTTCGACAGTAGGTGACCTAAATAGGTGACCTCCTGTCGACAATATTGATATTTCGAAAGTGACACCTTGTGGCCATGGTGTGCCAAATGTAACAGCAATTTAACTGTGGCCTATTTACAACCATCTTCAGTGTCTGAAGCCACAAGTAGGTCGTCAACGTACTGCAACAGCACATTACCAGGGGGAAGTTCTAAGGAATCCAATTGAGCTTTCAAAGCTTGGCTATAAATACTAGGACTCTCCGTATAGCCTTGTGGAGCACGACAGAACCTAAAGCTCCTTCCGGCTATTGCAAATCCAAACAGATATCTGCTATCTGTATGGATTGGAATACTGAAAAAAGCATTCTTCAAATCTATCACAGAGAAGAATTTTGCAGACGGGGAATCATTGTCAAGATCGTGGTTATGTCTGGGACTACGGGATACTGGGGAATCACTATTTTATTCACCTCTCTAAGGTCAATTACGAAGCGGTAAACGTCAGGGTGAGCATCAGAAGAATCCAAGGGTGCCTTTTTAAGGATAGGAAGAATAGGGCTTTTACACACATTCGCCGCTGTCTCCTCAACCACACCAGACTTAATCAAATCCTGTATTATTTGCAATAAGGCCTTTTCTCCTGCCTGGGATAACTTGTACTGGGGAATACGTGGCAATACAGCATTGTCCTTAATCTGTATAGAGACCGGTGGGATCTGGAGTAACCCCACATCCGTATCTCCTGTAGCCCACAGTGTGCGTGGCACATCTTTAAACTCAGCGGAGAGGGGGGCATCCTTTGTGAGACATTGTGTGGCACTGGCCACCTGCGGTCCAATAGTCATGTAAACACTGTCTGGGGAACCAAAAATTGTTGCATGCAACCTTTTTAACAAATCCAACCCTAACAAATTCTCCCCACAATTGGACGTTAATAGAAATGGTGAATCAACCGTGAAGGGGCCAATAGTCAAAGCAAAGGGTTTGGAAATGGGGCTGACAACCGACACGCCTGAGAAACCCACCAAAACACTGTTTTGGCCGGACAGAGCCACCCCCGGGACCAGTGAACGGGAAACAGAGCTATTCATAGCCCCTGTATCAACTAAGAATTTCTCGGTCGTACCGTGTAAATCTGCAGTGACATAGGGTCTGCGCTGATCTACAGGCACCGGAACTGGTCCCTTGCCCTGGCTATCCTAGCTGTGAGACATCCCCGTCACTTCGTCCATGTTATAGTCATCATGGTAGTACTGCCCCCTCGGGGGTCGTCAAAATAGTTCCCGCTCTGTCTATGAAACGATGTAGTCTCCGATCGCATCTCCCCCCGGCCTCCTCTTCCTCTTCCACGTTCTCTAAAACCCCGACCTCTCTGGGCCTCGTCTTTCTGGACTAACTCCGGACACTCAATCCGCCAATGTCCCTCCTGCTTGCAATAAGCACATTGGTTGATCCCAATTGGTGCACTCGAGGAACCACCCCTGTTAGACCTGGGTAGCCGCTGGGCCGAACCTCTTCCTCTTCCGTTACCCCTCGCGACTTGCTGCATCAACACTCTCGTCTTCAAATCTTTTGACTTTTTCTCCCCTTTCTCCTTCTCTTCATTCTCTCTATGCTCGTAGTACTGTGCCATGCTCAAAATTACCAACGGGGAAGAGGTGTTCCAAGTGCTTTCTGAAGCCTGCAACCTAGTCGCAATCTCAGGAAGCAAATTGGTAATGAACCTGCTGACAAACAACCGGACACCACCTTCCAATGACAGATCCTGGCCACTAAAGTCGAGAAACACCCCTTCAAACCTAGTAAAGAAATCAGACACACTCTCGTCCTTCTTCTGACGACATGCAGTCAACTTGTCCCAATCCACCCGTCTCGGCGGATAAGGGAATGCATATAGGTGATAATGCGGCCCGGTAAAGCCAATATCTCCGCCCTCGGCTTGTCACCGGGCTTGCGGTCCTTATCCTACGCCCTGATCTGATCCCATGTTCCTCCCAATTCCACCACATGATCCTGTGTATGCACTTGCCTCCATATATCCACCGGTACCAACAAGCCAAAGAACAACTCAATATCTGCTAACGTCATCACTGTGGAGGAGGCCGTCTCTGTCAACTCTTTATAATACGCAGTCAGGTTTTTCCGAGGGTCTGGCAACTGAATTTTAAGGGATATTACCTCACTCCTCTTCCAAGGAGTATAGATCCACTGTTCCTGGAACCGAGCATCGACTCACGTCCTAATTACAGCATTTGCGGTGTCGCGCAGTTCTGGTATTTCAGGATGATAAATGGGATGGACCTCTCTCATGGGGTACTGGGTCACCATCGTCGGAACCTTTTGGTGCAATCTGCCCCGATAACCCACCAATGTCGTTACATTGCTAAAAACCTCATTAGGAGCCATATCTGCAGCATATACTCTGTCCCGTATGTCATAGATGATCTGCGGTGCAACACCCTGAAAACACTGCTCCCACAGTCCTATTAGCGTGGCCGACATGTGCTTAAGGGCATGTTGCTGTATGAAAGGCTCATAATCTTTCATCACACTCCACACATCTTCCACACTATAGATCGGGTTCCGAGCCCACTGAGCCGCCTGATTCGCCACCATTTGCTTCTCCTCATCACCCACAGCAGAACGCACCAACACTTTGTCCATGCGGTCTCGTGCTGCCGCCCAGTTTCCTTCATGTATTCCACGTACAGGGGTCTCACCATTCGGCAGTGCTAGGGGTGCCATACTTGAGGGAGAAAGAGCAGATGAGGAGACAGGTATCATCATGAAAGGAGACAGTGTTGTAGGAGTGAAAGGGGGTGTAGCAGTAGATACAGAGTCAGTAGATGGAACAGGAGAGCTAACGGCTCCCACCCCCGCTCCTAGCGTGAGCAGGGAAGGAGCAGGTGGGGCTGGGGCCGAAGCAGTTTGATTAGGGGCAGAAATACTAGGAAGAGCGGCACCAGAGGCCGGGGACTGAGATGTGGGAACCCTTGGGTATATCCGCTCAGGAGCATAAGGTGGAGGAGGGCGAGAATCCAATAGCTCTTCAACGAAAACATCACCTTCCTCTCTAGTGACATATCATTTATCTGTCTGCAATCGAAACTTTCTATCTGCACATTCTATGCCTTTCTCTATCTTTGCCCTTTCATAGGCCACTGCTTTCTGCGTTATGGTTTGCGTCTTCCTCTTCCGGGCCTCTTTCTCTGCTCTCAAACGCTGCTGCTTTGCTTCCTTCTGCCATACTCTTAGAGAATCAAACATCGACTGCCTGCTCTTTTTGGTGAACAGTTTGTCCTGCAAGAAATTCAATTTTTGCTCATCAAACTAGCCCGTAAGTGGCCATTGTAACTCAGTATAGTCCCTTCGTATATTTATTCCACAATGTGCTAAACATAATAGGGCCAATACCGTGCTTGACGTATACATCAAAATTTGGGGTACCCTCCGGAGGCGCAAGCTGGCTCTCTTCCAATTGAGCCTCAGTAGAACAACACCGGCATCCAAAACACCCCAGTTTACTTAGACAAGGCATCTTAATATAAGACACATGCACTGTCCCCAATGGGCAAATATAACACCAACAAACAAAATAATAAAAGGAAAAAAAATAAAGAATACAAATATGGTTCAAAAACCAAACCAAAAACGGTCCAAGGATCGCTTCCTACAGTCGGTAGACTGTACCAAGTTCAAGAAGACAGGCTCTAGCCCCAGACCTTTTCAAGAGTAGACGAAATGTCCAGTTGGCCTGGCAGATTGTTCGCAAACAGCCCCAGACCTTTCGAGAACAGGCCAAATTTCCAGTTGGCCTGGCAGACTGTTCACAAACACTCTGTGTCTTTTAAAGGTTCCGCAAACCCACCAAGTTCAAGCCAAGACAGCCCGAAGACTGTACCAAGACACAGCCGTAGGCTCGTGCCGTTCAAGCAAGGCAGTCCGAAAACTGCACCAAGACAGACCGGAAACTGTACCAAGACACAGCCCGTCGGCTAATGTCGTTCAAGCAAGATAGTCCGGAGACCATACCAAGACACAGCCCGTAGGCTTGTACTGTTCAAGAATGGCGCCATTTTTCAAGAATCAAATCACTCACCTGATGCACACAGGTCGAGCCAAGTTATTCTCCACTGCCGACTCTTCGGACCAAACGGTCAACTCCAAGGTTTCGCCTTCTCAGGACCCCAGCCGGTGACCACTAGACGAGGAGTCGCCCGATCAGACGGGCGGGGCAGCTGCGAGAACCAAGGTCAATCGTGTGGTTTACCCCGATCCGCCCAACCGACCAGACGCAACCCGGACCCTGCAACCCGATTACGGGCGAGCTGGATCACCTTGCGGGGTCCCTGTTTGGGCACCAACTGAAGGAAGTGGCCCTTAGGGGCCACCCGGGTTACTTACAACCACCTGCTATGCCTTTCTAAGAAATGAAGAGTCGGTCAGACAGTAGAGAAAACAAACAAGCATTTATTAGTAATACTCTGCAGAGGAGTCCAATCTGACCTGCACCCTAAGATGTCTGCCGAGGGAATGGCTCCCCAACGGGCTGCAATGCATGATCATTCCTCCAAGAACCCCCCAACCACGCCCACAGTGGAAAGTTACTGGCCTGAGCCGTACATGAACAAAGAAGGCACAGAAGGATGGGCTACCACTGTTGTATTCCGCTTTAGGTGTCCGTATATAGGTTTTCCTGAAACATGTCCTTATATAGGCACAATTCGCATTGCCCTTATATAGGCATAGAATCCCAGTCCTTATTTAGGCATTAGCCGTGCACTCCAAATACAGGCATGGTCACCGACATCCGTCCACCCTAACGTCACAACGAGTTCTTAGAAACCAGACCCTTAAGCTCTTGGGAGTTCCCCTAGCACAGGATTATTGATTTCTCCAAGAACTCATCTATTATGCATGAACCGCTATACCTTAAGGGTTCATTCCTGACGTCTTCCTCTGTCCGACTTCACGTCAATGCTAACATTCCAAGGCACCTACCAGGTATAAATATACCTTCCCTTGCCCAAGCAAGTTAGAGGAGACCTCGACTTCAGAGGAGCCCGTATCCCGGCCTGATGCACTGAGAAGACGCTGTCATCCCTGCTCGCAGAGAATCCAGCTTCCAGTGTTCTGACTCCCTTCGCGGGGTGTTAGAGTTTGAGATCCGGCAGGAGATTCCCACCTCTCTCATTCTCAAGGTATGGAGCCGACTAGAACCTAGAGGGACTCTTGGCATACTAGACTTAACATACTCTTAGTATACCATACTAGAGAATACTTCCCCTACGTCTTACCTTGTCCTACACCTAGGTTAGGTACACTGGGGTAGAACTAGCTTAGAGATGCATCGTATGAGTACTCGCATTTTTAGCTCATGTTATTTATGTATGTGAATATATGCTAAAGGATAATGCTAGCACAGTATTATTTCTTTCTACTGCTTACGCTGTACATTATATATCTTGCATACTGTCTTGTGATCATAACAGCTCATATCTCTTACACGAGAAACAAGACTGTTCAATAAAACCTTTTTATTGAAATGCCCGTCTATTCTTTCTGTGTAACTCTGAAGAAACTAAGCATGCACAATTAGCTGAGTGAAACTGTTATCTATTGTTTCCACGATTCTGAGAAGTGTTCCGATTCTAAAGGGAAACAAAGTTGTCATGTTTATGCGGTTGCCAGAAACTACTCCCTTCTTGTTTACAAGGAGTTTCTAGTGGCCTCTGAGTTAGCTGGCACAAAAGTTATTAAGTTTAATATACTCGATAGGGACATACCGACCTCAGTCCTATTTCAAACCTATAGGGCATATTATTCCAATGCGCAGAGCCTATTAGGGAAATAGGAACTACACTACATGGCGCCCAACGGTTTGGTAAGGCACTAATTTAACGCTAGATACTGAGTAACTCAGTCGTGCTTTTCTCTCAGAGACCCCTACCCACATACTCCATAAGACGTCTGGAGTGGGTAGGGTTAAATAACCGCCAAAGCTAAATAGGACAAAAAACCTATAGATTAGCTATTTTGGTTTAATCAACGTTGAAGGATACAGTGTTCCAAAATATTGTGCACCTTATCTTTTGTTTCCTTGAAACTTGTTCTACATTTTTCAAAAAACAATGTCTGACACCGAGAACGGTGTAGCTGCGGCTGACCCAGTCGTAACACCCTTTAACTTTACAGGTTTAAATGAAACCGAGGAGGGTGTTATAGACATCGCTCCAAATTTAAGGAGAGCCATCACTCTAAAACTTATAAAACACGGCCTACCACCAAGAGGAGGTAGAGCAGTTTTCGTGATAGAGGCACACGAATCATTTCAGACAGAGGTATTCTATTCATGGATAGTATTCCCAGAATCAAATCCAGTAACAAGATTACTACAAAGAAGATGAACCACCAGAGGAATACATTCCTTTCGAGGATATTGAAATTCCACTAACATACCAGGAGCATCAGCTCTGGTTTAAAGGCGCCCTAAAACATCACAGAAACATTACCAGGCTCGGTCCACTAGGTAGACCAGGAGCAACATGGCCGATTCTAGCCGGCTACACTCCTCATCCTGACCTCGATATAATGTCAGACGAGGAATTACTTACTCAACTTTCAGAGTTAATAAAAAATTACAGACAATTAGTCCAATATGTCATGCGGACTTTCACAGTCCAACCACCATTGACCATTCCAAATCAAACCCCTCAACAGGGGAATACACTAAAAATTACACCACAGACTTTATACGCAGTCATGGGTAAAATGCCCACAAAACGTGAGCAAATTCCATTCTGGATAGCTCAAAAAATTACTCAAATCGAAGCAGTATTTCCTAATACTAGCCCTTATGAGAAACACAGAATCCTAACAATCTGTTTACCAATGGGGATCACACCACAACTGGAAGATTGCACCACTTGGGGCGCAGTCTTTGCTGCCATCTATACTAAAACACATGGTGTTCCGTCAATTGCAGTAATACCAGATGTCCTGAAACAAATTCAAAACGAATACGGGGCAGAACCTGCTCTGAATTTAGGTATGAAATTACTGAAAAACTTCGACCTGGTCTCAACAATAATATTATCTAATATTAAAGGAGAGGCAGCATCAGTGGCGATCTGCCAACGCTTAAGGGAATTTGATGTTACAGAACATCAAACTGAACTACCCAGAATAATAGAACAATCTTATGCAGAATTAGGCAGAGATAGTTTGGGTGGCAAACCTTTGAAGCCAAAACTATCTGAAAGTCCTGAGAAGGACTCTATTAAACAAAATCCTACATCTTCTAAAAAGAAGTGGGAAACTAATAAACAAAATTCAAACGAGAAACGTTCTCAATCCCGAGGTAGGTCTCCTCAAAAGGAGCCCTCTGAAAGGAGGTATAACCTCAGGAATAGGGATAATTTAAGAAAGCCTGACAGGTATCAAGATACTGATACACGTTCCTCTCGTCCCTTTCAGATCTCATCACAGACTTCGGAAAGAAGAGGACGATCAGAACATAGAGAAGAACGCGTGAAATCGAAAGACGACAAACACGTTCAGAAAAATAAAACAGAACCTCAATTCTCAAAAAAGAAGGTAGCAGGTCTGAAGATCAGACATGCCGAGAATACTGAGAACACAGCTCAAGAACGGAGAATGGGCTCAGACAATGCTGGACAGTGCAGCAGAAGTCACAATAGCTCGCCAGAACCTGAAGGAACTTCTGGAGACAGTGGACTTGAATGAGTACATCACAGTAGAGACTGTAGACACCAGGGTTAGTACTCCACAAAAGTTATATGAAATAACACTCCGAATGGAGGGAGACATACCAAGAAAAGTGAAAATACTCTTTTGGGAGAAACTTTCAAGGGGTTATGATATACTTCTAGCAGAAAAAGACTGGCCACCACAATTTGTCAGGGAGTGCCCACATGGTGAGGACATTATTATGCCTGCCTTCTCCAACCATATTCCAATTCACCAAAAATACACTTATGCCAGGAAATGAGGAGTTGCCCAGGCCCCAGCATTATATAAAAATCATGTAGGATGGGATGAGGACTCACCTCACCACAAAATACATCTAAAAAATTAACCTACTGCACAAAGGCAGTACCCAATAAAGCCAGACGCTAAAAAACAGGTCAGGGAGATCTTAGATCAACTTGAATACCAAGGGGTGATTGAAACATGCACCTCCTCAATGAACAATCCTTTGTTTCCTGTATCCAAACCAGACAATACATATCGTCTAGTTTTGGATTACAGACACTTGAACACTTGTTCAAAAACATTTGCAGTGCAAAATGCACATAGTACAGCATTAATGAATAACATTGTACGCAAAAAATATAAAACCACATTAGACATTTCAAATGGTTTCTTTTGTCAAAACACAGCACCTGAAAGCAGGTACTTAACAGCTTTCTCAATAATGGGGACCCAGCGTCAATTTTGTAGACTCCCACAAGGATTCAAAAACAGCCCAGGGATATTCTCAGCGAGGGTAACAGAGTTACTACAAATTTATGATAATGAGGCATTGTCATATGTCGATGGCATCTATCTGACAGACGATGACCTGGAAAGGCACTTGAACAGGGTGAGTACCATTATATTGGGCTTCGCCTCAGAGGGCTATAAATTCAACTTTAAAAAATCCAGAATTGCCCATCTCAATGTCCTTTTCCTAGGATATGAGCTTTCAAGTGAAGGCAAGAGCTTGGCAGCTAACTTTTTAGAAAAGTGTGCGCTGCTCCAACATCCAAAAACGCTGAAAAACTTACAATCCATCTTGGGTTTCCTAAATTTTGGAAGCACTTACATTCTAAATTACGCAGAAAGGGTTAAACCTCTCTACGAATTAATCAAACCTGATTTTTCAATCATTGGACACAGGAACACACAGAAATCCTGCGTTCACTCCAAGCTAACATGTTAGCAACAAATCACTTACAAACACGCGTAAGTCAACGCAATTTAGTGATCCGAATAATTTCGGGTCAATGCGGATTCACCTACTTAACATTTAACAAGGGTGAAAAAGTACCAATAGCATACAAATCACATTTGTATACACAAGCAGAAATGCGCTTCACTTCAACAGAAAAAATACTGACAGCAGTTCAAACCGCTGTAGCAAAAGAAAGAGCTCTAGCCCAAGGGAAACGCATTATTGTCGTAACTCCAGTACCAGCCTTAGAGGCGGTCACAAAAGCGAGCATTCCAAATGCAAAAGCTTTATATCCTAGATGGATACAATGGGTTAATTCTCTTGCTGCAACAGATGTTGAATATGTTTTTGATCCTGATTTAAAAACACAAGCGTTCCTGAAATATGAACATGAATGTCCTCTGCCCACTGAAATTCTGCCTCTGGATCAGTATGAATTTATAATTTACACTGACGGATCCACACAACCCGCTACAGGGAGTATGCAAGCTTACAGTGCAGCGTGCGCAATCGTTAAAGGTCGCATGTGCGATGGTAACTTCTGACCAATGGTCACTAAAACTCAATCTCTAGGAGATTGCACAGCTCAGCGAGCTGAACTACAAGCTTTCAAACTGGCACTTGAAAATACAGATCGCGAATTCCCCACACTAATAGTGTGCGATTCTTTCTACTGTGTTCAGTCGTATAATGAATATATACAAAATTGGCTTGAAAACGGGTTCAAAGATGCAAAAGGTAGCACAATAAAGCATAAAACGCTTTGGGAACAAGTAGTTCAGTTAAAAAACGAACTACCAAAGGCTCACGTAATACACACGCTGAGTCATCAACGTGATGGCGTTCACGTTGCAGGGAATTCATTGGCTGACGAAGCCGCAAAGGGGGCTGTTCAGACGGCTTCCGTAGCTGCGATCACTCGTTCAAAAACGAGAATAGACAGTGAGATATTGTTGGCTGTCAATGCTTCAAGCAAAGGCAGTAGTGCAGCGTTACCAAAGAAATTTCCACTCAAGTACTCTTATGTAATTGATGCGAACAACGTTCCTTTTGCTCGAATCCCTGGAGTGGGGGATAGGGTAATTCCAAACATGGAACGTAGAGCAGCTTTGATTTATGAAGCACATCTGGGGGAGGGTCTGTCACATCAAGGGATCTCTAAAACAATATTAACATTAAAAGAGATGTACTGGTGGCCTGGAATGAATACACAGATTCACATCTTCATCGATGACTGCATAGACTGCAATAAACAGCGTGATGCAGAACGCCACCAGACACCATGCTACGATGTAGCCTGCCCAGTACAGACACCATTGTTAGACAGCATTAGACTATCTACACGCAGGCGTCCTTTTGGACAAATGCAATCCCACAAATACTAAGTCAAGGTTCCTATGGATATGGCCTCAGCGCTCGGCTGACGCTCGAACTGTTATAAAAGATTTGCGAGTCTTTATCGGCACATACGCAATTGGCACACTACATTCTGACCAGGGCCCTGCGTTTAGCTCTCGGGCTTACAAAGAAGCCATGGCCAGTTTGGGCGTAGCATTGCGGTACTCCTCTCCATTTCATTCTGAGGGAAATTCTGTTGTGGAAAGGAAAAACCGGGACATAAAGCAGTCTATAGCAGCTAGAGTATTAGGTTCGGGTGATGGGTGGGTCAAACATCTTTATGGGGTCCAACGCTCATTAAATAATTTGCCAAGAAGTTCTCTAGGGGCGGTCACTCCATATGAGGTCCTATTTGGGACAAGAATGTGGGTTCCTGATCTCGAATGTAAAGGCACAGTGGTGGAAAATAAACCCTTTGATATCAAAGAACGTTTGGCTGTTTTACAGGATCTAAATAAACTAAGATCGAAACAAAGCAACGTGTTCCTGAAGCCAACCACCACTGGGGAAAAACCGGCAGTCCCAGCAAGGCCTGTCTGGATCCCAAAAGTTGGGGATCTAGTCAGAGAGAAGATTGCGGAAAAGAATGAATTTGGACCTTCTTACAGACAACCAGTACCTTTCCTAGCCATTCACGGAACAAGAACAGTACTTCTGCCGCCCCTTGCTGGAAAAAAGGAGAAAAGATTTGTGTCAATCGACCTCATCAAACCACAGTATGTGGCCAATACTAAATAATAGGCCTCGTGGACTCTGACTTAGTAGCAGACGCACTCCTCTCGCTACTATCCAAGAGGTTCAGACTGAAAGACTCATAACAATCGAGAATTCAGCAGTAACAGATGAAGGACTAAGCAACAATGCTATGGAACTCGTCCCTCTTGAAACTCAAGTAACAGTTCGTCCAGATACACCTGTCTACACCAACGTAACAAGTGATCAACTGGTTCCAGCGATTTCAACAAATCCTGATGCAATTCCAACAATTGACCGAACTGCTTCTGGCTATTTCATTAACTTTGATACGTTTTCTGAGGATCCGAGTGAACCTGACACGACGCCAGCATCAAAAACTTTCAAACAGCAAGTACAAGACTTTTTTCATTTTCTAAAAAAGACTTATCTGGTTTCACCATGGATTGAACTGTGGATTATTTCTGGAATATTTTTCTTTCTGCTTTGGTTATGACTATCAGCGTGCTTATAAATGGCAGATACATCCGTTTGGACAATGAAAGTAAAAATGTGAACTTACTTTTGAAACCACACAAATCATCCCATCGTGAAGCAAGAGACTTGTCAGCAGTGAACATCACAGCCGTTCCTATACAGGATGGTATAGTGTGGGACAAAACAGATTTCGATATCTTCGGCCCTACGGAACTTTTGAACATTCCACATTTATTTAAAATTTCCCTAAGTGATTTTATTTCCTCCAGTACCTATTCTGATGATTGGGACTTTGAGACTGTAAATGATATGATGTCTGATCTAGAAAAGTCTGCTGCATTCTCTAACAATGAATACTTAGAGGGTTCATCAGACTACGACCAGCTTTATTGCTATAACCACTATGGTCATCATTTCTTGCATAAATCTGCAACACCTAGAAATGTGTTTATGTTTAACCAATGGGAACATTGTCCTACACCACCAAAAGGTAGTTCAAAAACGTTTGCTAAAAAGTTTCCCTATTTTTCAGGGTACAATACATCTGATCCAGAAACATTTTACTATAAAAATGTAAACAAAACAGAACAGAAAATTATGTTGACAAATACAAAACAGATTTATTCTGCAGCATTTATTACCGAATTGTCTAGACATGGATTTGAATGTTGGAAAGACACAATAGACACAAAATCTGTCTGGGGTTCTAAAGGTTGGCAAGTACAGGGGATAGAAGCTTTGTTTAGAGCACGTATCATCCCTCAGCAAATAATGTTTTTGAATGACACTGTGCAACAAACGTCTTGCCTTGGTTTAGCCAAGATCAAAGACATGAAAACACCTTCTGTACCAACACCTGCAAGTAATAACACTACACAGGCAGCGGTTACAGTTGACACAATACTACAAACCAACAGAACAGATCCTGATTTGAGAAAATGGTTACTCTGGCCTACAGACACAAACATCTGTCAAGAAAGATTCCTGAATAGAAGACAGGGCTTTACTGTCCATAGGCCAGACCCACGATACGTTCAAAGACAACATCCAGGGGTAGTAACAACATACAGTGTAGGAAAATTGTGCCTCGACTGGCTACAAAAATCTACACTTGAGGATGTGAAACAACACTTATCTTTACTTAAAGAAGACGCAGACCTTAGGGAATTCTTGCTAGGACCAAGAAAACCACGTCAAAAACGTTTCATATATGCCGGCATTTATGCTGCTTATAATGAAGTATGGAAGGTTTCACATGCAGAGGCCGCAGAACGAATACTTGAACTTGATCGTATTAACTTAGAGAAAACTCTCTCTGTGGTCGACAATGGGTTAACAACTTTGTCATCCAGAATTTCTTCATTGGACAACATTGTATCCTCTGCTATTGACATACTGGAACAAGATTTAGCCATGTTACAACAAGGCCAATCTCAGTTACGTTCTATTATGTTATTAAGATGGACGCTGCAATCTTTGCGTGCGGGCTATGTGCCTTGGCATTTTATCAACACGTCGGCTCTGTTTGCGGAATACAATCTAACTGATAAACAGATCGAACTGGCACAAAGGGGAGCAAAGTATACAGTGCAGAGCATTGAAAAACTGGAAAAATTACCATTTACGGTAGCAGAAAAACCAGCTACAGAATGACTCATCCATGGCAAAATCACTCTGCCTGTCACTACTTTTCAGTTTCAGTATTGCCTCAAACAAATGCAAGCAGGCAAATATGAAAGGTTGGGTAAAGAATACATTAAGACATCCTGGGATTTACCTTACGAATACAGATGTTGGAGTGGGGATCGTGAAGTGTTTCTAAGCGGTACACACTGTGAAAATGCACTAAGTGGTTCACTCATATGTCAGGACATTTCTTTACACGGGGCTTGTAATGGTTCTGTGGCAAATTTGTCCTGCCACCAGCAGGGTACACCAGCTACTGTGATTAATCCAACGTTTGGCCAACTTTCTAACGGGAGTTACCTCATGTTGAATGATCAGAGTTGCTGTGGCATGTTGTCAGGCATGTTTAACACAAAAGAGCCGCTCCTAGTATAATGACCTAAATGCTACCTTGTGAGTACAGGCATCTCACAAAGAGTAAAAGACTGGTCTCACACACCACCTGGTGTCATGCTTCATCATTGACCAGTCCTCGCCCTCTAAAAACTTGGTTTGATAGAGGGCGGGCATACACCTGAAGACAGGGATGCACTTCTAAAACTAAGTGGGGGCCCTTGCAAAAAAATTTTGTGAGAATTAAAAGGCCATTACAGATGTCATACTCATTTTAATAACTGGCATCTGTATGGTGTTTAAAAGAGGAGATGGTCGGTGTACTGGGGATTCTATTGTCCCCCCACCGTACTGTGAGTGGTCAACATGTTTCTGCCTGCTGGCCCCGAGGGGTCCGTGGCATTCATCAGGACCTATTCTGTATAAACGGGCTCCGCCCTTACCGTGCTATGCTGGTGAAGGTTCCACTGGGTGAGGTGAACAATTTCACACACCACCGTATGTGCGACTAAAAGTAACGCCTGTAGAAAGAAAACAACATTGATGATACAGTAATAATTCTGGTAAAGGTCATCCGGTCTGCCACATACTCATGCAAAATATAAGTGCGTGGCTATGAGTGCATCTAAATGTGTCATTCATCTGTGCACTTAAAGGAAAAAAGAACAAATTGGGAACACTGTCCCCAATGCTTACCCTAACTGTTGGGACCTACTAGCCCCATAGGAGAGTGAGGAGGGGAGACCCCTTTGGTCAAACGCTAAATAAAGAGGAGAGAAAAGGGGAAGAAATCCGAGTGAAGTCAGAAGCATACCAGTGTTATGCTCAAAATAATATAAACATTAGTCATGCACTTGGAGTTGATACCAGGCATCCCATATCTGGTAACGGTCGACTCCAGGGTTACTTGCTGTATGCAAGTATTGTTCCCCCCAATAGACACAGTCAGGGAGTCGCCTCTATGTCCTTCATTGAATGTTTCTTTTATACGTTTTGATACTTTAAGCAGAATGAAAGCCATGCTTTTGCAACAGACCGTGCCTTTGACCTCGGCCAAAGAAATCTATGATTTACAAATTGCAAGGACTTCGGCTGAGATACAGGCTTTAATTCGTACAAACTGCCCTATACATTTCGCAGAAATAATGGGACGTATCTTTAACATGTCTGATACGAGCGGTATTGCACATGTATTTAAGACCATCTGTTCAGGACTGTTAGCACCCTTCCAGGCAGTCCTCGGAATCATCCCAAACTTCGCACATTCGGTGTTTGGTGGTGTGCCATTAATTCTAACACTTGTTGCAGGAATCCTATTTCTATTCCTACTATTACGCTATGGCAAGCCTATCCACCGACATCACTCCGAGCGATGTGGAGAAAGCTCTCCTAGAACGGAAGTGCCGTGAGCGCATAGTGCAACTTTTGTGCATACCTCGTCTACGGGAACTTAATACAACATGGTTTCTGTCATTCAGACCAATCTGGCAAGATTGCATCTTACCTGTTCTACGCTGCCTGCTTTGCGGTGAAGAATGCGTGCTAGACACCTGTCTAACACTCCCATCAGTCATGCCAACGGATATCGATATTCTGCTGGACCCGGTAACGGCCCATGCTCTGTGTTATCCCCAGAGGCTACCAATACTGATGACGGCATTCATTGAGATCTCACAGACGCTTCCTGCTGCTGCTGAGGTACGAGATGGATCAACAGGCACACAGGTAACAACGGACGCGAACATTGCTGCGGCATCTTCTGCTGAAGGCGATGTTTCTCATCTCTGTGCAATTAACCTTCTGAACGAGGTGTTCCAAATGTCACCAACTTCGGTAGACGATATTTTGTCTACAGAAATAGATGATTTCATGTTTACACCAGACCCATACACTGACTTTGATTCGGCTCACAGTGTACCAGGGACGCAATGAATTTGGCCTTCATATTTTCAAAACTTGGAACTCTTCCTAAAAATTGAACTTTTTTTTTTTTTTTTAAATACATGGCAAAACAATCTGCTTACAGTAGAACTATTCTTATAAAACGAACTTCTTTGAATACTTCCAGGGACACATTGTCACCTTATTTGTCTAAAATTTCATTTAATACCATGATATGCAATGGCTTTGATTTTTGAAAACTTGTCAACCATTTCATCATATGTATATATTTCTGTTTATTCATTCATGTTGCATTTATTTCCAATATATGCTTAGAATGAAAAAATGCTTTAAAATGTACAGTACCTATTGCATTACATGTTTTAGCAACAGTTCTTTTAAAAACTTCTTTTACTATGCTTTCAGAAATGTTTTTAGCAATATGTGGTACTCCAGTTTAATGTTTAGCATTTAGTATTATCGTTCATTCAAAAGTAGAGTGGGTGTTGTATTCCACTTTAGGTGTCCGTATATAGGTTTTCCTGAAACATGTCCTTATATAGGCACAATTCGCATTGCCCTTATATAGGCATAGAATCCCAGTCCTTATTTAGGCATTAGCCGTGCACTCCAAATACAGGCATGGTCACCGACATCCATCCACCCTAACGTCACAACGAGTTCTTAGAAACCAGACCCTTAAGCTCTTGGGAGTTCCCCTAGCACAGGATTATTGATTTCTCCAAGAACTCATCTATTATGCATGAACCGCTAAACCTTAAGAGTTCATTCCAGACGTCTTCCTCTGTCCGACTTCACATCAATGCTAACATTCCAAGGCACCTACCAGGTATAAATATACCTTCCCTTGCCCAAGCAAGTTAGAGGAGACCTCGACTTCATAGGAGCCCGTATCCCGGCCTGACGCACTGAGAAGACGCTGTCATACCTGCTCGCAGAGAATCCAGCTTCCAGTGTTCTGACTCCCTTCGCGGGGTGTTAGAGTTTGAGATCCGGCAGGAGATTCCCACCTCTCTCATTCTCAAGGTATGGAGCTGACTAGAACCTAGAGGGACTCTTGGCATACTAGACTTAACATACTCTTAGTATACCATACTAGAGAATACTTCACCTACTTCTTACCTTGTCCTACACCTAGGTTAGGTTAGGTACACTGGGGTAGAACTAGCTTAGAGATGCATCGTATGAGTACTCGCATTTTTAGCTCATGTTATTTATGCATGTGAATATATGCTAAAAGATAATTCTAGCGCAGTATTATTTCTTTCTACTGCTTACGCTGTATATTATATATCTTGCATACTGTCTTGTGATCATAACAGCTCATATCTCTTACACGAGAAACAAGACTGTTCAATAAAACCTTTTTATTGAAACGCCCGTCTATTTCTGTGTAACTCTGAAGAAACTAAGCATGCACGATTAGCTGAGTGAAACTGTTATCTATTGTTTCCACGATTCTGAGAAGTGTTCCGATTCTAAAGGGAAACAAAGTTGTCATGTTTATGCGGTTGCCAGAAACTACTCCCTTCTTGTTTACAAGGAGTTTCTAGTGGCCTCTGAGTTAGCTGGCACAAAAGTAATTAAATTTAATATACTCGATAGGGACATACCGACCTCAGTCCTATGTCAAACCTATAGGGTATATTATTCCAATGCGCAGAGCCTATTAGGGAAATAGGAACTACACTACACCACCTGCCAGATGGGCACATGCTATCGGCAACTCAAGGTTACCACGCTGAGTCTCAGCGTCTCCTAACGTGGGAGCAGGACTACACACTCGGATAGGCATGCGAGGGCAGAATGGCCTATTCATTAGTAAGTCGGGAAGCAGCCTTGAACAGGAAAGAAAAATAATAACTAAATACCGTATTCTGCTGAGGCAAGCAGTACGAATAATGAGGCCTAGTTCAGACACAGCCTAACAGGGATTACGAAATACAAAATGGAGTCACACTAACGCTTGTACATTGTAGGGATAACTCAGTGGGTTGCATAACGTGAATACAAATGGCATCTATTTAGCCACACACTGCTAACCTAATGTAGCATGATACGAGTGCATAGCAGGAAAGGGATTTTCAAATCTAACACATTGGCGAGCTAGATGATACAGATTGGCAGGAGGCGCTAGAGTCCCCGCGAGTGGTGGCAATACCCTCTAGATTGCGACTGGTGCAGCTCAAGGTGCTCCACAGGATGTACTTTTCCAGGCTGACACTAACCAAAATGGGGAGAGCTGACGACCAGCTCTGTTTGTGGCAGTGTGGGGCTATAGGTACATTCTTCCATATGATATGGGACTGCCCGAACATTCAAGCATACTGGGAAGCGTTCATGAATACAATAACAAGAGTCAGTGGTGCTCCGGTACCACCAGAGCCCAAACGATGCCTCCTAAACATATGGGAAGCCACAGACCTAAACCATGCAGCCCCCAAGACTGGGCAACTCTGGGCATGATGATAGCAAAACACAATATTGCCAAGCACTGGGGAGTGCAAACCGTACCAACACATGCAGACTGGTGTAACAACATGGACTGGGTCATGGTGGCCGAAAAGGCAGTATATATAAACAGAGGTTGCCCCAAGAAGTGGGAACGGATATGGGGAGGGTGGAACAAATTCAGGGGAAATATTTGCACATTGCCATTGGGGAGATCCGTATTGGAAGACAGTTGAATGATGTACTATAATGAAGAGTGGGAGGAAGGTTATAAGTGACGTTGATTTCAAAATGAACAAACAGGTTGGAAAGTGGGATGTGATACTGAAAGTCAACAATAGTTTGCATGCACAAAATGTATGTCGAATTATGCTCTCAAGTCGTATACTTAATAAAAAGAGTTAAAAAAAAAAAAAACCTTCAATGGTTTAATCAATTTGGGCGTCAAGGGTTTTGTTTGGAGCAATCGATTGACAGTTCTGGAAAGATCTTGATTTCTGCTAATTTAAAGGCACAGCACTTTAAGACCATATTTAACCTCTACCATACTCCTGCTAAAATGCTTAAGTGGGGTGGGTCAAATGATGGGAAATGTTTCCGCTGTGGGGCGGAGCAGGCTGATATCTTGCAAATGTTTTATTCATGTGGGCAGGGCCGGCTTTAGCACTGGTGGCGCCCTGTGCGACAATGTTTGTTGGCGCCATCCGATGACCACCTCTGCCACGGATTCCCTCACTAGCATGCTTTAACAGTGCCTCTCAAGTCTCCATAACCACTGTCTCTCAGATTCATTTAGTTTTATAGCACCACTCATACCAGTGTAAGGTGTCAGAGCACTCTACATCACACGCACATTGCACAGAGACAATCATATGTATGTAAATCAGTGTATAGGAAATGTTATATCAGACAGGACTACAAGGTCTCGTGTAGGAGTGACATGTCATCAATACTGGTAGGCAATATAGTTTGAGTCAATATTCTGGAAAAGCACAAATTCAGAATTTAAAACGTAAAACCATTGTTAAGGGTTCTCTTTAAGAAGAAGAATTGTTTTCTACCCAAATGAACCCTTTTGGGAAGATTAGGATAATGAAAGACTGTGCAAAAAAACATATAGCTCTAACATATACCTTGCAGTTTGTATGCAGCTCTTTGATGACAGTTAAGAGCTCAATGTTCTATATTAGGATTTTGACTTATAAACTACAAGTAAGAAAAAGCTCTTTTACAGAAGCAGTAACCCATTGACCTATTTACATTATATGCACTTTGTGATCTGCATGGTATAATTCTTAGCAGCAGGCATTTTAACCCTATGCACTACCTTTGGATGAGTCAAAACTTCCACTAGACAAACCTCCGGTCTCTTTCCAGGAAGATGATTAATCACTGGAGTTATCTTGACATTTTAATTGATGCCTTAAGATTGCTGGAGGCCAACAGCAGGTGCTTTTAAAATGTTAATATCCTTGCAAAAATTACTGCCCCACCCCAAGTCAGCGCCTGGTGCGGTGGCACCCATCGCACCGCCCTAGAGCCAGCCCTGCATGTGGGCATCTAAATCAGTTAGTGGGGCATATCAAGACTTTCCTATCGGAGATTATCGGGGTAGGAATAAAAATCACCCTGATAATAATGTTATTAGGTATAGGGGAGGGTTTGATAGAGGGTAACCCCGGGCGTAGTGTGCGTAGCGGGGCTACGCCAAGGTCCACGAAGTTGAAAACAAACTCCGTGGAACTCCGCTCCGCTACGCACACCCGCCTCCACCCCCCATTATAAAAAGTAATTAAACATTATTAAAAAATAAATTTAAAACCACTTACCTGGCATGCGGCGTCCCGGACTGCCCTCCTCCTCTTCTTTGCCATCTCGCTAATCCTTGTGAGAACTGCGCATGCTCACATGGATTAGCGAGACGGCGAAGAAGAGGAGGAGGGCAGCCCGGGGACGCCGCATGCCAGGTAAGTGGTTTTAAATTTATTTTTTAATAATGTTTAATTACTTTTTATAATGGGGGGGTGGAGGCGGGGGCTGGCCAATTCCGCTCCGTGCGGAGTGTGCGGAGATTTGCCTTCTCCGCGTTCTCTGCGGAACGCGGGAAGGCAAATCTAAACACACTCCGCGGGCGGAGCGGAGGTCTCCGCCCGGGGTTAATAGCGGGACAGACAGCCTATAAGTCTTGCTACTTGATTTTTATAGCCACAGGTGTTGCACGGTTATGTATAGCCTCCATGTGGTTTCAGAAGGAACCTCCTACTTTTGAGATTTGGAGAGCTAGATTTTATGCTATGTATAACCTTGAATATAGCCTTTACTCACTCAAGGGGTCACGCAGATGGAAGCTGGGGCCTCAGATTTGGGGCCCAATGATTGATCATATGAAAGATTAGAATGAATAGCTTTGTATTGAATATTTATGTACATTTACTCCCTCTTATGTATCTTATCCTGCTTTTAGCATGTGGATGAATTCCTTTACCATCGTAATGTACCTGGATGTGTCTCTAATGAATTTACTGTGTATGTGTTCATGTTATGGATTGAAATAATAATACAAAAAAGAAAAGAAAATCCTCACAAAAATGATTTCCTAACAAATTACATGGTCATGTATTGTCCGACCATTCATCATTTATTCCTGGTAGGTCTACTACCAACAACAGGCATGTACTATTTGGGATCTTACACTAATTTAACCCTTAGCTGAAAGCAGTATGGGTATTTTTAGATGATAAGAAGGCTGCCTACTCGCTCGAATGGTCTTATTTGATGGTATTGTGTTGGTTTGGAATAGGTATAAAACTGAGAGCCCGTTTATATGCAGAAACTCTAGCTAGAGTAAGCATCAGTGGTATAGTACCAGGGCATTTTGCAGTTGTCAAGGGAATGAGATAATGATGCCCCATCTCCTCCCTGCTTTTTGTGATTGCTATGAAGCCGCTGGCTTGTTTGTTGTGAGTGATATACTTGCAAAGCGGTTTTGCTTCCAAGGCCAGCACTCTGCCCATTTATATGTAGATAGACGATAATCTATGTTACTCAGACATCCCACAGCAAATGTGTCTCCCATAGTTCATAACATAATGCGTCGGTGGTATTTCCAGAGTCTCAATAAACTGGGACAAATCACAGCTCATCCCTCTCGCCCCTGGCACCTCGTGACCACAATTTTAGTACACCATACAATAGTGCAAACAGGCTGTGAAATTTTGATAAATGATGAGACATAGAGCCTGCAAGGTCATAGTTCATGAAAACTATGGGCCAGTGATAGACAAGGTATCAAACGATATTGATAGGTGGATTAAACTACCACTTTCAATAACTGGAATGGTTACCCTCATTAAAATGCTGATGTTTCCCGAGCTTATGTTTCTTAACATCCCCACTCTACTTAACAAGGCCTTCTTCACTACCTTTAAATCACTCTTAACCTAGTGCTATTGGGAGGCTGACAGCTCAGAGCCCAGGCCGGCGAAGCCGGAGACAATGGGGGCCCGGAACAAACTCCGCCCGGAGGCGGGAAGCCCTCCCCTCCCCCCACAGGGCGAGAGCCCGCGAAAGAAGGGGAGACCAGAATTGGTCACCCCAGGGCGGTAGACGCCCCCCCCCCAATAAGGGGGTGCGATAGTAAGCCGCTGTGAGGGGGTTAAGAAGGGAGCGAAAGATCGCCCTAGGCACGTACTCCCCCTCGCTGAAGAAAAGGGGTCGAAGGCAAGCGGGACGGCACTTGCAGCCCGGGCTGGTCCTAACGGACACCCACCGAATCGGTAGCAAGTTGAAGCCTAACACCGCGGAAAACAATAGCCCCAGGTGGCTGGGCCCCTCCCCAGAAATTGGCCTGCCCAAAGGCAGACAATGAACAAGAATGGACTAAAAGGACTATAATTGCAAAAACAATATATGAGTCAACAGGATGTTATCCACGAGCCAGAAATTGGCAATGTTTATTAATGCTATGTTATAATAAACTGCGACCTTTTAAGGCACCAAGCACGTGGTCACTGGTGTATGTCAGAGGTTAAGAGGGACGCAGTTGGAAAGAAAGATTGGAGGGTGGGGGAGGTGACTCACCGCCTGGGAGGAGTTTGTACTTCTTGCGACATTTTGTCCCTTATAATAGGGGTGGGTTTGCCGTCCTTGACTTCGAGCTCTATTTTCTAGCAGCGTAGAACACTTTGGGGTCGATTCCGATTCGGGCCGGAAAAAGCACCGACCGACTCGGAGCTGGAATTAATTCCGACCGACACGTACCTGTGGCGCCCGACCCGCCAAGTACGATGCAAAGCGTGCAAAATCCGACCGACACGTACAGAACCTAAGCCGAACGACCGAGCCGCACGGAAAACAGCAATCCGGCCGGAAAAACACACGAATCGAACCGACCGACACGCACCCGGAACAAATCCGACCGAAGCGTACCCGCGAACTCCAAACCGCAAAGTACGATGCAAGGCGTGAAAACCACGACCGAGTCGTACGGAGGACAAGCCGTACGACCGACACGCATACAAAACTGCGAGCCGAAGTAACACAAAACACCGCGACCGACGCGTACGCAGCTTAGAAAATAGCACAAACACAGCGTGAACGAAATGGAGAAGACCGTACGAGACAACTGCAGGGTCCGACTCGGTCACAAGAACGTTTCCAACATGCACAGAAAGTACTGAGGGAAAATACACAAAAAAAGGCCAAACAAGCAATTACAAAGCCAATAAATACTGGGGGGTGGGGACAGAGAACAAAGACACACCCACAACTCCACCCATATAAAGGACACAAATCCCAACCATGATCCTTTGCAAATCCTATTCACCTGCCAGCACACAACAGACAGCAACCACACACCCACAGCTCATCCCTCACACAAGCCACACACCATCATCACACCAACAAATAGCTACCTCACATACACCCAGCAAAACACACACTCACACACCTTCACCTGCACACCAACACACACATCACTCACCATCACCACCCATCACCATGCCCCCAAAGAAGAATCACAAGTTCCTAGATAGTGAATTGGAAGTCATGGTAGACGAGATCCTCAGGGTAGAGCCACAGCTGTTTGGCGCACTGGTCCAACAGACACCCATCTCCCAGAAAACAAAGATGTGGGAGAGGATCATCAACAGGGTGAACGCACAATCACCATGTCTGCGCACAAAGACTGACATCCAGAACAGGTGGTATGACGTGCGCAGGAGGGTACGGGAGCTGCTGAAGAAGGACTACCTCCTGAGCAAACACACCGGCAGTGGCCCTCCTGCCAAGCCAGTATTCCTCAGGCCCTGGGAGGAGAAGGTGCGGGCCATCCTACCGCCAGTGAGCGTCTATGGACTAGAAAACATCCCAGAGCCTGGTGAGTACACAACAAATGTACACAATATTCTGCCACAATACACACACACATCACTGTCAAGGGGAGAGTCAAACCATGCACTCTTAGCAATTACACAGCAACCAGAACAGAATCATCCCAAAATGTGTATGTCAGTCAGATAAACACAACACATGCCATCTCAAAGTTACATATAACCGTGTCATCACATGTACAAACACAACCACAACTACAGCTAGGCAGTGGCACAAATATAACTAACAAACACATCCAGACATGTAGCCACCACTACAACACCAACACACAGTGAAGACCACTGAAAGAAAGGAATTCTGTGTATGCTGGGCAAGTCAGTGTAGCCAATAGCATCATGGGAGTCGTAGTCACAGATATTGCTCACCCCCACAACTGTCCCATCAACACCACCATGAACCATGCTCACATCACAGGTAGTGGAAAACAACTGACAAGATGGCTGACACTGGCAACTGCTGTGGGGAGCACAAGGCCCCGCTGGCAACTGTGCAACAACCAACAGCAGGACACCACTGACTGACATCCTGAAAGACAACTTCCACTCCCTGCAATGCAAGCACGTTCCATGGTGGGATATCTGGCTGGGTGGGAAGGAGGACTTGCAGCACTGACCATAGTCACAAGCACCTCCCCTCACACACACCCTCAACACAAACTCCACATAACCCACCTGGGAGAATGCAATGCCTCACATCCTAACTCAAGATCCCACAAAGAACCACCACCCTGGGTTATGTTGTGTGAAGCACAGGGACACTCTTGGGACTTTTAGCCAAAAAACTGCCAGGACAACACTCCCAGCCATCCTGTCAGCACAGGCAGCCCACCCCACAGGGAAGCAGAGTCAAAAGGAAGGAAGGATGGGCATGCTGGGAAGGGGGGTGGAGGCAATAGCATGATGGGAGTAGTAGGCACAGATATTGCTCAGCCTCACAACTGGCCCATCAACACCACTCACAACCATGCTCACATCACAGGGAGTGGAAAAGGACTCACAAGATGGCTGAAACTGGCCACTGCTGTGGGGAGCACAAGGCCCCGCTGGCAACTGTGCAACAACCAACAGCAGGACACCACTGACTGACATCTTGAAAGACAACTTTTACTCCCTGCAATGCAAGCACAGTCCATGGTGGGATATCTGGCTGGGTGGGAAGGAGGACTCACAGCACCGACCACAGTCACCAGCAGCTTTTCACACCTGCCCCCTTAACACAAACTCCACACAACTCACCTGGGAGAATGCATTGCCTCACACACCAATAATCTATCCCACAAAGAACCACAACACTGGGTCATGCAGAGTGAAGCACAAGGACACACATGGGACCTGTAGCAGAACTAACCCCAGGATTACACTGTCAGCCATCTTGCCAGCACAGGCACACAACCCCACAGGGAAGCAGAGTCAAAGGGAAGGAAGCATGGGCATGCTGGGAAGGGGGTGGAGGCAATAGCATGATGGGAGTCGTAGTCACAGCTCAACATCCCCCACCCACATGGCCCAGCAAGCTCACACTCACGCATGCACATACCACAGAGAGTGGAAAGGCCCATCAAAGATGTCTGACACTGGTGCTGTGTTGTGGGGAGCACAAGGGCATGCTGGGAACTGCACACCAACCAACAGCAGGACACCACTGTCAGCCATCTTGCCATTGCTCTCACACCCACACACACTGAACTCCCCACAAAAGCAAGTAAGTATGGGAATGCTGGGAAGTGGGGTGGAGGCAATAGCATGATGGGAGTCATAGTCACAGACATAGCTCACCCCCACAACTGTCCCATCAACACCACCCTGAACCATGCTCACATCACAGGTAGTGGAAAACAACTGACAAGATGGCTGACACTGGCAACTGCTGTGGGGAGCACAAGGCCCCGCTGGCAACTGTGCAACAACCAACAGCAGGACACCACTGACTGGCATCTTGAAAGACAACTTTCACTCCCTGCAATGCAAGCACAGTCCATGGTGGGATAACTGACTGGCTGGGTGGGAAGGAGGGCCGGCTGTCAACCAAATACAACCAATGCAGACCATGTTCACACCCCAACAAATACATAGAAATGCCCAAATAATGCAGGACAATGTGCTACACCAATATCAACCCCTGACTGTGACAACTTAGGACAATGCAATGTACAGGCCCGCACCCAGAGGCACAGTCACAACTGTCAGGTGTGTCAACCATTGATGCCTGCAGAAACATAACATACATTGTGTGTGTCTCCCAAAAACAGGTGATGATGGGGACACAGCAGCAGACGCTGAGGAGTCCCAGTCCCAGGCTCAAGAGGATACGGAGCTCACTGGTGTCGAACAGCCTCTGCCCTCCTCGGATGAAGAAGACCAACCTGGCACCTCCGGTGCAAGTCATCATGCAGCACCAGCAGGACCACCAGCTGCAGCACCAGCAGGACCACCAGCTGCACCCCTGCACCCACCCCTCCAACGACTGTCACCACAAATACCATCCCTGCCGACATGGACAGAACAAGGAGCACCACCAGCACAGGGACCCTGGACCAACGTGGGGCCATGGACACCACCACCACCACCAACCCCCAAGGGGGACCAGGGTCATCTGTGCGTGCCACTGCACGCACTGCACATGTCGGCAGGGGTGGTGGGAGGGGTGGGAGACAGAGGTCGCTGCTTGCAGAGGTGTCTGGTGTGCATGATGACCCACAACTGGCACGCATAGCCGATGCGTACCAGTCCAGCACCGGAGATCTCAGCCAGGTAGTGGGGCTCCTCAGGGACATCAAAGAGCAGCAGGCTGCCCATCATGCCCGCTTGGACTCACACATGTCCCGCGTGGAGTCCAAGTGGGACACACTGCAAGAGATGACGGCGGTGCATAGGGACATATTACAATGCCTCCGCCAGATGACCAGCAACCAGTCTACACCTCCCTGTGTGCCAACAACATCTGGTGCTGAAACAACTGCAACTGCCACAGGGAGGGAGGATGACTCTGGCGGAGAGTCCCCTGCACCGCAGCAGCCTGTACTTGAGGGGCCCCCCCAAAGAAGAGGGGTCGTCCGAGGAGGGGCAAGTGAGAGGCCGATGGCCATGTGCAACCCCCAGGAAGCCTGAACCTGTTCTGGATGATCACCTTTGTGCGCAAACTGTTCACCCTGTTGACGGCAACACAACTCCCACACATGACATGGGGAGTACAAGTTGGACCAATGTCTCAGACAACTGTGGCCCGATACTGGGGATTTTGTCTACCATGACTTTTAATTCATCTAGGAACTTCTGATTGCAATATAAATGTACAGCACTAACCATCCTGTGCACTATTCACACAAATTTATCACAATAAACACACTAATACACCATACTTGCCTCTGTTGTGATTCCAACGTGGGTGCTGTCATGGGGATGATGAACTGCAAAATTACACTGTGTATGCGAACTGCAACAGCAAGTACAACACAGGCATGTGAGTAATGGCAACGTGACACATATGAGGGAGACACACCACCAGGGCTACACAACACATACACACCTAGGCCATCTGACTCATTGCCTACACTGATGTTGCCAGGAAAGACGGTGCAATGCACAGACACCACACCTATTCACAGTTGTAGTCAAGTAGCCCACAGGTGCAGTAAGCAAATGGCAGTCAAATGTGTGACCACAGACAACGCACATCACAAAGTGAAGCACAGGTTTATTACACAGTTGCAACATGTCGTAACCACTACAGATGCAAGGTAATCCCACCTGGCAGCGGGCACACAGTCAACAACTGTAGAAGGAAGGAAGTCCATGGGTGTGGCGCACATCACCTGTAGGGACACAACAGCTACCACCCTGGAAGTACAATGACGTCGTCGGTGGACACAGTTGACCAAACGAATCTGAAAGTACCCTGTGAAGGACAGAAATGACACACAGTCAAAAGCAATGGAGAACAGGACAGAACAGCAAAACTCATGCACAATACATGTTACAAGATACCCACCCAGAACCAAGTTAGCATGTCAACACTGTTGGGGAGTACAGACTACCTGTAAGCACACATCGCTACACACATCCAGTCAAGTAGCCCATGGACACACTCTAACAGCACCAGAGCACCACCTACACATATCATGCCAACTCACATCATTGACATGACACCTCAGGATACTCACATTCAGCTAAAGAAGTTGGTGATGAGCTGTGTGCGGACATCACCATCATCATCACTGGCATCGTGGTCCAGGCCAGGATCCTCCACAGGTGGCGGATGTTGGTCATTGTCATCCTGGATGAGAGGCAACTCCTTCCGCACTGCCAGGTTGTGGAGCATGCAGCAGACGATGATAATCTTGCACACCTTCGCTGGGGCATATGGGAGGGACCCTCCTGTCTTGTCGAGGCAGCAGAAGCGGCTCTTCAGGAGACCAAATGTCCGCTCAATCACTCTCCTGGTCCGACCATGTGCCTCATTGTAGCGCATCTGGGCTGGTGTCACAGGGTTCCTGAGGGGTGTCAGCAACCACGGCATGTTGGGGTATCCCGAGTCACCTACGGACAGACAAGTGCACATTAGCTGACTTGGAAAAGTGGGCGGAATACTACAGATCAGATCACACACAATGGCACAAAGTCAGTACACACCGACAAGCCAGGCACGCTGGTTCTGCATCTGTGCCATCATCCTGGGGATGCGACTACTCCTCATCACAAAGGCATCGTGGCCTGAACCAGGGAAACGGACACACATGTGTGAGATGGTCATATCTGCAAGACACACCACCAGTGCATTGACCGAGTGGTAGTGTTTGCGGTTACGGTAGGCCTGTTCATGTGCCTGTGGTGGTACCAAAGCCACATGTGTCCCATCAATGGAGCCAATGACATGCGGCATCCTCCCCAGGGCATAGAAGTCACTCTTCACGTCAGTGAGTCGTTGCAGTCTAGGGAAATAGATGTACCGGTTCAGGTATAGCAACATTGCCTCCAAAACATCGCGGAGCACGCGGCTGAACATGGTCTGTGACATCCCACCAGCAGTCGCCACAGTATGTTGAAAGGTACCGGTGGCAAAGAAGTGTAGGGCTGCCATCACCTTCACCTTGGGGGTCAGCGCTGTAGGATACGGCCGGCCAGGCTGAAAATGTGGGGCCAACTGCACTGCCAAATCCTCAATCAGCTGCCTGGTGAAGCGGTACCATCGGATGCTGTCCCGTTCCACCATCGTTGCCAGGTCTGGGAATGGTCTATGGACAGCAGGAGCCCTGCAGTGCAGAGGAGAAGAAAGCAAGATTGTCAGTCACCCCACATATGCGGCATTGAACACACTCACTATCACATCATACATCATTATGAGGCACAACTACATGAAGTGTGCAGTTCCGTAAGGACATGTATGGTACATACATGGCCAACATCTGTCATCACGGTTCAACAAGTGGCATCAATTAGTCCCAGGTTGGCCCATTGGATATCATGAGGCCGTGTCACAGTTCCCATCTCCTGCTGCCATGTTACAATCACCCCCCACAGTGACATGTGAGGACAGATGTGCCCCAGGCATCACAGCTCAACGACAGGTACATTCCCAGGGACCCTGTATTGCCACATGGACACTGGCATTACATGGAGTATCATGTATACACCACAGCAAAACAACCATGACCCCCACAGGTAGTGGTTCCACTTGCCTCTGCAGGACAGACATGGACGTCTGTGACACACACACGCACAACATCAAAGTCCATGCACAAACAACGTGGATGTGGAGACTGTCTCCCATTGTGCACATGAAATCAGAGACATTGTAAACACTACATGCACACAGACTGTGGAGGACCATCACTATTGTGCCACTGGGTCACCCTGGCTCAAACATACCGTCCCACATGGGACTCACGGGGTATGTGACATGACATACACATACACCACCGTGAAATGTGACCATGGCACATGCTCAGATATGAACAGTTGCACATCACAGTGGTCATGTACACGTAACACCCAGGATCCTGTCCCCATGAACACGTGCACAGCCTGGGGGTGGCTGCCCCCAGGTGACACCCACAGGACAACTTGTACACCAACATACACACAATAGGAAATGCAGCCTTACATGCCTTATGATACAGTTTGGACAGGCTGTGGTGTTGTAGGTGTGCCCCTCACTCCCTGGGAGCTATTTGTGGCTGGCATATGTTCATCTGAGACAGGCATGGTGACATATGCCAGTCACTTGTACAGGGATGCGTTGAACAGCAATGGACCGATCGGTGCACCCGGCCGGCCCATTGCATTCAATGTGTGCGGGTACGCGTTGTACCCCTGTACGCGTTGAACCGCAATGGACCGATCGGTGCACCCGGCCGGCCCATTGTATTCAATGTGTGCGGGTACGCGTTGTACCCCTGTACGCGTTGAACCGCAATGGACCGATCGGTGCACCCGGCCGGCCCATTGCATTCAATGTGTGCGGGTACGCGTTGTACCCCTGTACGCGTTGAACCGCAATGGACCGATCGGTGCACCCGGCCGGCCCATTCCATTCAATGTGCGCGGGTACGCGTTGTACCCCTGTACGCATTGAACCGCAATGGACCGATCGGTGCGCACCCATTGTCAATGGCCTAGCCTGGCAACGGACGCGTTTTCGAAATTCGAACGAGTCGGTTGCTGGAAATTCAGTTGGTCACCCACAACAATGTTGCAAAATCATGTATGTCATGAAGTTGAAGATTTGAAGGATGCTGTGGGCGTGTATTGGTGCTGCTATTCCATGGATTGGCCAGATTCAGAAGATGCAAACGACTTGGACCTATCACTTTGGACACATGGGACAGTATCTGCCTCTGCAGCACATATATATTGCTGGCTGTTCCCCTGAGAGCTCACTTGCCTGCACTACATGCTCCAGGACGACATCTGCCACTGCACTGCTGCTGTCTCTGCCCCCTCTGGACCCTGCAATGGCACGTACTGTGGAGAGAGCCCCAGCCTTCAGCCTTGAGGAGAACCAGGCCCTGCTAGACAGCCTACTTCCACAGTACAGCAAGCTGTATGGGACACCAGGGGAGCAGGTGAGTGTTCTGTGCACTGCCTTTCTGAATGTGCATTTTGTCTGACTAGCAAGGCTGAAAGTCTGCACGCCACTGGCTAGCAGGCTCACTGAGTAGTTGTCACCCCCATAGTGTGTAGTGACATGCACTGGACAGGTATGGTGCAGTGACAGTGCATTTGAACAAGGTTTTACTTCCCATGCAATGATACCATGTAGTGACTTCTGGCAAACTGTCCATGGGCAGCGTTGCACTGCCTGTGTACATCATGTGCCCCTGTGATTGAGACATGTATATACAACTGTGTCATGCACGGATATGTTGCATGTGTAGTAATGGCCTTTTCACTTTGTCATCCTCACAGGTTAATGCCCATCGGAAGCAGGAGATCTGGAAGGACATCGTCCGGGCTGTCCGGTCCGTGGGGGTCTACAAGCGCCGGATCCGCAACTGCCAGAAGAGGTGGCAGGACCTTCGGGGCTGGACCCGGAGGATTGCACGGGTCCAGCTGAAGCTGTCGCCTTCTCGCAGGAGGGGCGGAACACGGACCCTGACCCCCCACATGCTCCAGATCCTGGCGGTGGTGTTTCCAGACCTGGATGGGCAGCTGAAGGCCAGACAGCAGCAAGGAGGGGTGAGTCAAAGACTGCACTGTGAACTCTGTATTACATGCTATGTGCCCTCCTCTGGCCTGGTTAAACTGCCACAGTACAGCAGTCATGTTGTCCAGGAGTCATGTCCCTCTATTGTGCACTGCCCACTCCTCATCTGATATCCAGGTGTGGCCCTTACATTCAGGGAATTGTGTCACTTGGGACTGTGTCCTTGCAGTTTGCTTCACTCAAGGTGGGGGACAGCATCTGTTTCCCTAACTCTGTTGTGGGCATCATGGGTTGTTCACACAATGCCTGTGTTCGGACATGTAATCTGCGTGTTGCTTTGATATGCGGTCCACTTGCTGAGCTGAGCCACCACATGTGCCTGGGGTATCTGGCACACACTATGCAGTGGGTGGGAACAATGTTTGGGCCCCAGGAGTGTGCAGATTACGTGTGTCACACATACATAGCCAGCTATCCACTGTCCTGGGCTCATCCCTCATTCATGTGGGGCAGGACAGTCATGCCTACTCCAGCCCATCCAATACACCTGTACTCCCACTCCCGTGTATCAGCTGACACGTTGTGCGCAGTGATTTGACCCCTCAGGTGTCTGCCTCTGTGTCAGTGTGCTGTGGATTTGTTGCCAGGACTGCTGGGGTGTTTCTCGGTAGGGGCTCAGCATGCCACTGGAGATGTGACCATAGGAGACGATACTTGTGTGTCACATAGGTGTTTGATCAGCTGCCCGTGCAGACTGGGGTATGCGAATGTGAAGTTCAGGCAGCTGTTTCCCATTCACAGCAGATTGTGAGGGGCTCAGGTTCAGAGGGTAGTGTCACAGGTCTCCCATATGTCCAATCGGTATGACCTGGACAGATGAGGGTTAAGATGATGTGTTGTGTGGGGGATGTACATGTGCACTTGTGCAGTTCCAGGACTTGCATTCCCCATGACCTACTATTGTGACACAGTGCAGAGTGTTGTTGTTTGGCTGCCAAGTCATACATCACTGAGACAGTGATGTATGACTTAGCAGTCATGCCTCCGCCATGGCATGTGTCTACTTATTGGTGATCCTGCAGGGGAGTGACATGTGCTACATGCACACCATTGTGGCGATGGCTATCAGGACATGGGTGCATCATGGTGTCTGTCGCTGGTATGCATCACATGCATTTCCTATTTGACTCTGGGCATCCCTTTCATCCGGAAACCTGTACTGACTCAGTGGCAAGAGTTGTGATGTGTGCATGTCCACATGCTACACCGTGTCCTCTGCACTGTCCAACTACTGTGTAGGTGGTGCATGTGTCCACACTGGGGTGTTGCTATTCAACAGACACCAGACAGATGGGTGCAAGGCCATGTGGGATGTGAGTGCCATGGTTGGCATCAGACTGACAATTGGCTTCTCCTGTTCAGTTAGGGCACTTTTAGCAATGTTCAACTAATGATGCCAGGGCTTGCTCTGTAATGTGCTGTGCTCACAGTGGTGTGTGCGTTTGGTGCAGGTGACTGATGTCTGTCTGTTTCCCCATTGATTGCAGATACATCCACGGCCACGGAAGGGGACAGCTCCACGGACCAGGAGGAGCCGGAGAGCCAGACTGGGTCAGCAGCCGAGGAGTGGTCGGAGGGACCCAGTGGCACGGAGGGCGAGGGGAGCCACACCGAGGAGTCCTCAGCAGCATCCACCTCAGCTGAGGACCACAGCGGCTCGGAGGATGACTCCCTTATGGAGGCGGGTGTCAGCAGCCACCACACCCCAGCTAGTGTTGCTGTCCCTGCCACCACCAGCACCACCACCGCCCTCCCATCGGCTCCCATTCCCCAGGTCCGTGGAGGCTCCCATGTTCGGGAGCGTGTCTCCTTCGGGCCAGGCACCGCACCCCTGCCCCTGTGTCCCCTGATGCCCTGAGTGAGGAGTCTGTGTACCTCCTTCGCCAGCTCCATGTAGGGCAGACAGCCATGCTGAGTGTCCTCCATGCGCACACCGCTCTGTTGACTCAGCTGGTGTCGTTCATGGAGGGCATCTCATCGGGCATGTCTGACCTACAGAGGGGCAATAGGTCCATGGACTCCTCCCTGACGGCAGCAGTGTCCCTCCTCAGACAGTCCCTCACCCCTCCTGCCTCTGCTCCATCCACACTCCCCAGCACCTTACCCGTCCCAAGCACACACACACCGGCACAGGCACACACCAGCACACACACGTCCAGCACACAGACACACACGCCACAAACAAAACGCACACGCACGCACAGTCAGGGGACTGAAACCAGACTCACAGGGGATGGGGCCCTGGAACACACACACACATCCAAAAGCACTGCGCAGTCCTCAGTTGCCTCTCCCTCCAAAGCACTCTCTCTTGCCTCACCTGCAACCCCAAAGTCACAGCAGCTCTTCCTCTGTGACCTCGGCCTCATCCCCTACGATCCAGCTGCTCCAGCATCCAGGGGGAAGAGGAAGCCCACCCACACGGAGCAGAGTGCCCCTCGCCCCCGGACACCCTCCCCCAGGCGCAGACAGACTGAGGCCCCCACCCGCAAGTCCCCCCGGAGTCGTAAGAGCAAGACCCCGCCGCCGCCCTGCAGCTCATGCACCAGGTCTCCTTCCTCCACCCCTCAGGCCCCCACTCCACAGGTGCCCCCACCACACCCTGCCCCAGGTTCCCCCACCCACAGATATACCATCCCCAAGAGGATCCGGCCTTCTACCCCTGCCACTTGCTCTCCCGCCACCACACCCCCGCTGCGCTTGTCTGTGCCACTGATGTGGTGAGGGTGTCCTCCCCCTCTGTCCAGCCCACCTTGCCTGTTCCCCATTCTCCTCCCCTGGAGGTAGGCACTGCAGTGGAGTCCACTACCACCCTGTCTGACTTGGGCACTGCAGTGGCGGACCTGTCCACTCCATCTGCACGGTCCACTGCAGTCGTGCCGGCACACACACCATCTGAGCCATGCCCCCCAGTTGTGCCGGCACACACCATGTCAGACACCTCCACTGCAGTTGTCAGTGGCTCTCCAGCACCCACCACCCCTTCCCTGCCTCCTCCTGGTGAGCCCTGATCCTGTCCCTGCGGTGCCTGGCCTGCCCCCCGGTTGCCCCTCCTAGTGGATTGTCCCTGGTTTTGTGCAGTGCAGGCATGCGTAGGGTGACATCTGCCACTGTCACCCTGTATTGACTTACTTGATGGACTGGCCATTGGCCTTTGTTGGAGCATTACTGTTCTCTGAGTTTTTGGACACACATATGCTGAATAAAGCAACTTTCTGTTCTCTAGTGCTTTTGCTTCTGTTGTACATGTTGTTGATGATGCTAACCATGCCCTTGCTGCAGTGATGGTGATATTTGGTCTCATGATAATGAAGTGTTACTGTGCAGGAACACATGTGGTCCAGGGGGAATGTGTCCTATCCTGTGGTGTATCCATGTCATCCTTAGCAGCATCTGAGGGTGTCATGTGTTCAATATTTGGCAATGGGATTTCCTACTTACATTAGCAATTTCACATCTGTGGCTTCCACCCCTGCACATCTGTTGTGCCTGCCATTGTTCAATTCGTCTACTTCCCTGACCGTGTGGCCATCTCCACTGGACATGCAGGTTTGGGCATCAATGGGGAAGGACTCATCTGTGTTGTCAGTGCATCATTGCTATACAAGTGTGTTGGATCTGTGCTGATGATTTCGTTGGCACTCCCATGACCAGGCTGATGTGACGGGAGCCTTCATTTGGTGCTAATTGTTGATTGTGTGACCAAGTGCTCAGCTGACATGATGGGGCCCTACTGAGGCAACATATGGCACAGCTTTCCTCACACAGGAGTGGAGTCCCCTCATGGCAGTGTGTACTCCTGTGACATTGCCTGCGCCCAAGGTGTGTGTTGTATGAGCATGTCTGTGTGTTCACTTCCATTTTGCTGTGCATGCTGGGATCCCTAGTGTTGTACCTGTTTGTGATGCTTGCTGAGTTGACCTATGTTCCCCCAAAGTCTTCTCCCTGGGTTCTCTGTGATGTGGGTGCATGGCACATTACTGGTCATCAGGGTGTCACCCATAGGTGTGTTTGCTGTCAGGGCTGAGTTTGTGTGCAGACGCAGATGGGTCACAGTCAGGATTCCCCTTGGCACTTGTTGTTTACACCTGTCATGTGATTTCCAGTTTGTGTTATCGTTCAGTGATTGTGACACGTTGTGTGTGTGACTGCTGGCACTCCTCAGGGTCCGGGCTGCAATGTTGGTAGTTGTCTATGTGTGTTCTTTGTGGGTGACCTTGGCTTCTTCATTGGTGTGTGACTGTGGCTGGGATCCCATTGGTTGGTGTGGTATTGCCGTCATGTCCATGTACAGCGTAGTGTGCAGTGTGTCAGACATTCAGGAGTCTTGTTGAGTGGCCATGTGTGATGTGTTTCTGCACCTTGGTTCCCACCCACCACCCTGGGATTGTCATGGGTGCATGTGCAATGTCACCAGTGCATGTGTGCTTCACTGCTGCACATTGTTGGAGGTCGAGGTGTGTGGTGTTGAGTGTGTGCAGATGAGAGTTGTTGCCCGGCTAGACCCCTGCCTCCATGTTGGCCTTGGCTCACTGGCCGTGCTGATTGATTTGTGCTTGTGTAGGTGTGATGGTAGTTTGTTGCTCAGGACACATGACTGTGGTTCACAGTGTGAACGACATTTAGCTTTGTCATCACAGTGGGATTGTAATGCAGCCCAGGGTCACCACATTGTGGGGGCCCTGGGGGTACTGCTGTGGTGTGTCTGTGTCTTGCTGTGTCAGTTGCAGTTCCTACATGCTTGTGTGACATGTGTGATTTGTGCTCCCTCTCATCTGACAATGCCTGATTGCCCACATAGGGGATTTGGATCCATGAGTTACCTTTGTGTGGCACTGTATGCACATCTGTGTAATTGGTATTCAGGCCTCCTCATGTGTTGTGTGGTTGCCTGGGGACACTGGCACCCCCCCCCCTCACCTGTTGTGTTTGATGTGCAGTGTGGGTCTGCCTGTTTGTGTATCTGCACCACTTCATTGGCATATCTTAGGTGTGCCATTGGCTGTATGTTGTTTGGTGGGTTTCCCCTGCTATCCCTGGGACTCCTAGGTCATCGGTCAGCACAATGATCATGGTTTGTGTGTCCCATTGCTGCCATGGTATGGTATCTGTTCACCTCACATCTACAGTCTCCACAGGGTATCTGCATTTGTGTGCCCATTGGTGCAAATATGTGGGTCTGCATTCTGATGGTCACTTCTGTCATTGTGTCATTGATGAATGTTGACAGTGTCAGCCCCCATGGGTGTTGTTTGTCTGCACATGGCCAAAGGTATGTCTTATTTGCACTGCAGTATTTGCCTCCCCCAATCTATGTTGCAATGGGACACATGCACTACTTTGCCACTGATGTGTTTTATGTTCTGTGACCAGGAATCATCCATGCAGTTTGGCAGTTGCAGCTTTTTCTTTGTCAACACTTGCATTTTGGTCACAGTGATGATGGGGGTTTGGACCCCATTGCCACAATGTTCAAAATGTGCTTCAGCTATGGACCCCACACTTACCTTTTGGTCACTGTGATGATGGGGGTTTAGACCCCATTGCCACAATGTTCTGAATGTGCTTCAGCTATGGGCCCCCACACTTACCTTTTGGTCACTGTGATGATGGGGGTTTGGAGCCCATTGCCACAATGTTCAAAATGTGCTTCAGCTATGGACCCCACACTTACCTTTTGGTCACTGTGATGATGGGGGTTTAGACCCCATTGCCTCAATGTTCTGAATGTGCTTCAGCTATGGGCCCCCACACTTACCTTTTGGTCACTGTGATGATGGGGGTTTGGACCCCATTGCCACAATGTTCAAAATGTGCTTCAGCTATGGACCCCACACTTACATTTTGGTCACTGTGATGATGGGGTTTTGGACCCCATTGCCACAATGGTCATGGCCTGCTTGCATTGTGGGGGCCACACACATATATGTGTGGCACATGTGATAGGGGGTCACATTGTATGTTCAAAGTCATGTTCAGTGTTGTAGGCATTTGACACAGTCTACACACGCTTGTCATGGTGTTGGGGGATGTCTTTTGCTTGCATTCCCTAGGTTGTGGTGTGCTGGTTGTGTCATGCATTGTCCATCCTATGAGTGGGGGTGGTGTTGGTGGTAGGCATCCAGCCCCCCATGGGTAGAGGTGGTAGTAGTGACAGGCATCCAGCTCCCCATGGGTAGAGGTGGTAGTAGTGGTAGGCATCTGGCACCCCTGGGTAAGGGTGGTAGTAGTGGTAGGCATCTGGTACCCCCTGGGTAAGGGTGGTAGTAGTGGTAGGCATCCGGCACCCCTGGGTAAGGGTGGTAGTAGTGGTAGGCATCTGGCACCCCCTGGGTAAGGGTGGTAGTAGTGGTAGGCATCCAGCCCCCCCGGGTAAGGGTGGTAGTAGTGGTAGGCATCTGGCACCCCCATGGCTAAGGGTGGTAGTAGTGGTAGGCATCCAGCCCCCCTGGCTAAGGGTGGTAGTAGTGGTAGGCATCCAGCCCCCCCCTGGGTAAGGGTGGTAGTAGTGGTGGGAATCTGGCACCCCCATGGCTAAGGGTGGTAGTAGTGGTAGGCATCCAGCCCCCTGGCTAAGGGTGGTAGTGGTGGTAGGCATCCAGCCCCCTGGGTAAGGGTGGTAGTTGTGGTAGGCATCCAGCCCCCTGGCTAAGGGTGGTAGTAGTGGTAGGCATCTGGCACCCCCATGGCTAAGGGTGGTAGTAGTGGTAGGCATCCAGCCCCCTGGCTAAGGGTGGTAGTGGTGGTAGGCATCCAGCCCCCCTGGGTAAGGGTGGTAGTAGTGGTAGGCATCCAGCCCCCTGGCTAAGGGTGGTAGTAGTGGTAGGCATCCAGTCCCCCTGGGTAAGGGTGGTAGTAGTGGTGGGCAACTGGCACCCCCATGGCTAAGGGTGGTAGTAGTGGTAGGCATCCAGCCCCCTGGGTAAGGGTGGTAGTTGTGGTAGGCATCCAGCCCCCTGGCTAAGGGTGGTAGTAGTGGTAGGCATCTTGCACCCCCATGGCTAAGGGTGGTAGTAGTGGTAGGCATCCAGCCCCCTGGCTAAGGGTGGTAGTGGTGGTAGGCATCCAGCCCCCTGGGTAAGGGTGGTAGTTGTGGTAGGCATCCAGCCCCCTGGCTAAGGGTGGTAGTAGTGGTAGGCATCTGGCACCCCCATGGCTAAGGGTGGTAGTAGTGGTAGGCATCCAGCCCCCTGGCTAAGGGTGGTAGTAGTGGTAGGCATCTGGTACCCCTGGGTAAGGGTGGTAGTAGTGGTAGGCATCCAGCCCCCTGGCTAAGGGTGGTAGTAGTGGTAGGCATCCAGCCCCCCTGGGTAAGGGTGGTAGTAGTGGTGGGCATCTGGCACCCCCTGGCTAAGGGTGGTAGTAGTGGTAGGCATCCAGCCCCCTGGCTAAGGGTGGTAGTAGTGGTAGGCATCCAGCCCCCTGGGTAAGGGTGGTAGTAGTGGTGGGCATCTGGCACCCCCATGGCTAAGGGTGGTAGTAGTGGTAGGAATCCAGCCCCCTGGCTAAGGGTGGTAGTAGTGGTAGGCATCTGGCACCCCCATGGCTAAGGGTGATAGTAGTGGTAGGCATCCAGCCCCCTGGCTAAGGGTGGTAGTAGTGGTAGGCATCTGGCACCCCCATGGCTAAGGGTGGTAGTAGTGGTAGGCATCCAGCCCCCTGGCTAAGGGTGGTAGTTGTGGTGGGCATCTGGCACCCCCATGGCTAAGGGTGGTAGTAGTGGTAGGCATCCAGCCCCCTGGGTAAGGGTGGTAGTTGTGGTAGGCATCCAGCCCCCTGGCTAAGGGTGGTAGTAGTGGTAGGCATCTGGCACCCCCATGGCTAAGGGTGGTAGTAGTGGTAGGCATCCAGCCCCCTGGCTAAGGGTGGTAGTGGTGGTAGGCATCCAGCCCCCTGGGTAAGGGTGGTAGTTGTGGTAGGCATCCAGCCCCCTGGCTAAGGGTGGTAGTAGTGGTAGGCATCTGGCACCCCCATGGCTAAGGGTGGTAGTAGTGGTAGCCATCCAGCCCCCCTGGCTAAGGGTGGTAGTAGTGGTAGGCATCTGGTACCCCCTGGGTAAGGGTGGTAGTAGTGGTAGGCATCCAGCCCCCCTGGCTAAGGGTGGTAGTAGTGGTAGGCATCCAGACCCCCTGGGTAAGGGTGGTAGTAGTGGTGGGCATCTGGCACCCCTGGCTAAGGGTGGTAGTAGTGGTAGGCATCCAGCCCCCTGGCTAAGGGTGGTAGTAGTGGTAGGCATCCAGCCCCCCTGGGTAAGGGTGGTAGTAGTGGTGGGCATCTGGCACCCCCATGGCTAAGGGTGGTAGTAGCGGTAGGCATCCAGCCCCCCTGGCTAAGGGTGGTAGTAGTGGTAGGCATCTGGTACCCCCATGGCTAAGGGTGGTAGTAGTGGTAGGCATCCAGCCCCCTGGCTAAGGGTGGTAGTAGTGGTAGGCATCCAGCCCCCTGGGTAAGGGTGGTAGTTGTGGTAGGCACCCAGCCCCCTGGCTAAGGGTGGTAGTAGTGGTAGGCATCTGGCACCCCCATGGCTAAGGGTGGTAGTAGTGGTAGGCATCCAGCCCCCTGGCTAAGGGTGGTAGTGGTGGTAGGCATCCAGCCCCCTGGGTAAGGGTGGTAGTTGTGGTAGGCATCCAGCCCCCTGGCTAAGGGTGGTAGTAGTGGTAGGCATCTGGCACCCCCATGGCTAAGGGTGGTAGTAGTGGTAGGCATCCAGCCCCCTGGCTAAGGGTGGTAGTAGTGGTAGGCATCTGGTACCCCTGGGTAAGGGTGGTAGTAGTGGTAGGTATCCAGCCCCCTGGCTAAGGGTGGTAGTAGTGGTAGGCATCCAGCCCCCCTGGTTAAGGGTGGTAGTAGTGGTGGGCATCTGGCACCCCCTGGCTAAGGGTGGTAGTAGTGGTAGGCATCCAGCCCCCTGGCTAAGGGTGGTAGTAGTGGTAGGCATCCAGCCCCCTGGGTAAGGGTGGTAGTAGTGGTGGGCATCTGGCACCCCCATGGCTAAGGGTGGTAGTAGTGGTAGGCATCTGGCACCCCCATGGCTAAGGGTGATAGTAGTGGTAGGCATCCAGCCCCCTGGCTAAGGGTGGTAGTAGTGGTAGGCATCTGGCACCCCCATGGCTAAGGGTGGTAGTAGTGGTAGGCATCCAGCCCCCTGGCTAAGGGTGGTAGTTGTGGTGGGCATCTGGCACCCCCATGGCTAAGGGTGGTAGTAGTGGTAGGCATCGAGCCCCCTGGGTAAGGGTGGTAGTTGTGGTAGGCATCCAGCCCCCTGGCTAAGGGTGGTAGTAGTGGTAGGCATCTGGCACCCCCATGGCTAAGGGTGGTAGTAGTGGTAGGCATCCAGCCCCCTGGCTAAGGGTGGTAGTGGTGGTAGGCATCCAGCCCCCCTGGGTAAGGGTGGTAGTTGTGGTAGGCATCCAGCCCCCTGGCTAAGGGTGGTAGTAGTGGTAGGCATCTGGCACCCCCATGGCTAAGGGTGGTAGTAGTGGTAGGCATCCAGCCCCCTGGCTAAGGGTGGTAGTAGTGGTAGGCATCTGGTACCCCTGGGTAAGGGTGGTAGTAGTGGTAGGCATCCAGCCCCCTGGCTAAGGGTGGTAGTAGTGGTAGGCATCCAGACCCCCCTGGGTAAGGGTGGTAGTAGTGGTGGGCATCTGGCACCCCCTGGCTAAGGGTGGTAGTAGTGGTAGGCATCCAGCCCCCTGGCTAAGGGTGGTAATAGTGGTAGGCATCCAGCCCCCTGGGTAAGGGTGGTAGTAGTGGTGGGCATCTGGCACCCCCATGGCTAAGGGTGGTAGTAGTGGTAGGCATCCAGCCCCCTGGCTAAGGGTGGTAGTAGTGGTAGGCATCTGGCACCCCCATGGCTAAGGGTGGTAGTAGTGGTAGGCATCCAGCCCCCTGGCTAAGGGTGGTAGTAGTGGTAGGCATCCAGCCCCCTGGGTAAGGGTGGTAGTTGTGGTAGGCACCCAGCCCCCTGGCTAAGGGTGGTAGTAGTGGTAGGCATCTGGCACCCCCATGGCTAAGGGTGGTAGTAGTGGTAGGCATCCAGCCCCCTGGCTAAGGGTGGTAGTGGTGGTAGGCATCCAGCCCCCCTGGGTAAGGGTGGTAGTGGTGGTATGCATCCAGCCCCCCCTGGGTAAGGGTGGTAGTAGTGGTGGGCATCTGGCACCCCCATGGCTAAGGGTGGTAGTAGTGGTAGGCATCCAGCCCCCTGGCTAAGGGTGGTAGTAGTGGTAGGCATCTGGTACCCCTGGGTAAGGGTGGTAGTAGTGGTAGGCATCCAGCCCCCTGGCTAAGGGTGGTAGTAGTGGTAGGCATCCAGCCCCCCTGGTTAAGGGTGGTAGTAGTGGTGGGCATCTGGCACCCCCTGGCTAAGGGTGGTAGTAGTGGTAGGCATCCAGCCCCCTGGCTAAGGGTGGTAGTAGTGGTAGGCATCCAGCCCCCTGGGTAAGGGTGGTAGTAGTGGTGGGCATCTGGCACCCCCATGGCTAAGGGTGGTAGTAGTGGTAGGCATCTGGCACCCCATGGCTAAGGGTGGTAGTAGTGGTAGGCATCCAGCCCCCTGGCTAAGGGTGGTAGTAGTGGTAGGCATCCAGCCCCCTGGCTAAGGGTGGTAGTAGTGGTAGGCATCCAGCCCCCCTGGGTAAGGGTGGTAGTAGTGGTGGGCATCTGGCACCCCCTGGCTAAGGGTGGTAGTAGTGGTAGGCATCCAGCCCCACTGGCTAAGGGTGGTAGTAGTGGTAGGCATCCAGCCCCCCCTGGGTAAGGGTGATATTAGTGGTGGGCATCTGGCACCCCCATGGCTAAGGGTGGTAGTAGTGGTAGGCATCCAGCCCCCCTGGCTAAGGGTGGTAGTAGTGGTAGGCATCTGGCACCACCATGGCTAAGGGTGGTAGTAGTGGTAGGCATCCAGCCCCCCTGGCTAAGGGTGGTAGTAGTGGTAGGCATCCAGCCCCCCTGGGTAAGGGTGGTAGTTGTGGTAGGCATCCAGCCCCCTGGCTAAGGGTGGTAGTAGTGGTAGGCATCTGGCACTCCCATGGCTAAGGGTGGTAGTAGTGGTAGGCATCCAGCCCCCTGGCTAAGGGTGGTAGTGGTGGTAGGCATCCAGCCCCCTTGGGTAAGGGTGGTAGTTGTGGTAGGCATCCAGCCCCCTGGCTAAGGGTGGTAGTAGTGGTAGGCATCTGGCACCCCCATGGCTAAGGGTGGTAGTAGTGGTAGCCATCCAGCCCCCTGGCTAAGGGTGGTAGTAGTGGTAGGCATCTGGTACCCCTGGGTAAGGGTGGTAGTAGTGGTAGGCATCCAGCCCCCTGGCTAAGGGTGGTAGTAGTGGTAGGCATCCAGCCCCCTGGGTAAGGGTGGTAGTAGTGGTGGGCATCTGGCACCCCCTGGCTAAGGGTGGTAGTAGTGGTAGGCATCCAGCCCCCTGGCTAAGGGTGGTAGTAGTGGTAGGCATCCAGCCCCCTGGGTAAGGGTGGTAGTAGTGGTGGGCATCTGGCACCCCCATGGCTAAGGGTGGTAGTAGTGGTAGGCATCCAGCCCCCTGGCTAAGGGTGGTAGTAGTGGTAGGCATCTGGCACCCCCATGGCTAAGGGTGGTAGTAGTGGTAGGCATCCAGCCCCCTGGCTAAGGGTGGTAGTAGTGGTAGGCATCTGGCACCCCCATGGCTAAGGGTGGTAGTAGTGGTAGGCATCCAGCCCCCTGGCTAAGGGTGGTAGTTGTGGTAGGCATCCAGCCCCTGGCTAAGGGTGGTAGTAGTGGTAGACATCCAGCCCCCTGGGTAAGGGTGGTAGTGGTGGTGGGCATCTGGCACCCCTGGGTAAGTGTGGTAGTAGTGGTAGGCATCTGGCACCCCCATGGCTAAGGGTGGTAGTAGTGGTAGGCATCCAGCCCCACAGGCTAAGGGTGGTAGTAGTGGTAGGCATCCAGCCCCCCTGGCTAAGGGTGGTAGTAGTGGTAGGCATCCAGCCCCCCCTGGGTAAGGGTGGTAGTAGTGGCGGGCATCTGGCACCCCCATGGCTAAGGGTGGTAGTTGTGGTAGGCATCCAGCCCCCCTGGCTAAGGGTGGTAGTAGTGGTAGGCATCCAGCCCACCCCTGGGTAAGGGTGGTAGTAGTGGTAGGCATCCAGCCCCCCTGGGTAAGGGTGGTAGTAGTGGTGGGCATCTGGCACCCCCATGGCTAAGGGTGGTAGTAGTGGTAGGCATCCAGCCCCCTGGCTAAGGGTGGTAGTAGTGGTAGGCATCTGGCACCCCCATGGCTAAGGGTGGTAGTAGTGGTAGGCATCCAGCCCCCCTGGGTAAGGGTGGTAGTGGTGGTGGGCATGTGGCACCCCTGGGTAAGGGTGGTAGTAGTGGTGGGCATCTGGCACCCCCTGGCTAAGGGTGGTAGAAGTGGTAGGCATCCAGCCCCCTGGCTAAGGGTGGTAGTAGTGGTAGGCATCCAGCCCCCCTGGCTAAGGGTGGTAGTAGTGGTGGGCATCTGGCACCCCCATGGATAAGGGTGGTAGTAGTGGTAGGCATCCAGCCCCCTGGCTAAGGGTGGTAGTGGTGGTAGGCATCCAGCCCCCCTGGGTAAGGGTGGTAGTTGTGGTAGGCATCCAGCCCCCTGGCTAAGGGTGGTAGTAGTGGTAGGCATCTGGCACCCCCATGGCTAAGGGTGGTAGTAGTGGTAGGCATCCAGCCCCCTGGCTAAGGGTGGTAGTACTGGTAGGCATCTGGTACCCCTGGGTAAGGGTGGTAGTAGTGGTAGGCATCCAGCCCCCTGGCTAAGGGTGGTAGTAGTGGTAGGCATCCAGCCCCCTGGGTAAGGGTGGTAGTAGTGGTGGGCATCTGGCACCCCCTGGCTAAGGGTGGTAGTAGTGGTAGGCATCCAGCCCCCTGGCTAAGAGTGGTAGTAGTGGTAGGCATCCAGCCCCCCTGGGTAAGGGTGGTAGTAGTGGTGGGCATCTGGCACCCCCATGGCTAAGGGTGGTAGTAGTGGTAGGCATCCAGCCCCCTGGCTAAGGGTGGTAGTAGTGGTAGGCATCTGGCACCCCCATGGCTAAGGGTGGTAGTAGTGGTAGGCATCCAGCCCCCTGGCTAAGGGTGGTAGTAGTGGTAGGCATCTGGCACCCCCATGGCTAAGGGTGGTAGTAGTGGTAGGCATCCAGCCCCCTGGCAAAGGGTGGTAGTTGTGGTAGGCATCCAGCCCCCTGGCTAAGGGTGGTAGTAGTGGTAGGCATCCAGCCCCCCTGGGTAAGGGTGGTAGTGGTGGTGGGCATCTGGCACCCCTGGGTAAGGGTGGTAGTAGTGGTAGGCATCTGGCACCCCCATGGCTAAGGGTGGTAGTAGTGGTAGGCATCCAGCCCCACAGGCTAAGGGTGGTAGTAGTGGTAGGCATCCAGCCCTCCTGGCTAAGGGTGGTAGTAGTGGTAGGCATTCAGCCCCCCCTGGGTAAGGGTGGTAGTAGTGGTGGGCATCTGGCACCCCCATGGCTAAGGGTGGTAGTTGTGGTAGGCATCCAGCCCCCCTGGCTAAGGGTGGTAGTAGTGGTAGGCATCCAGCCCCCCCTGGGTAAGGGTGGTAGTGGTGGTGGGCATCTGGCACCCCCTGGGTAAGGGTGGTAGTAGTGGTAGGCATCTGGCACCCCCATGGCTAAGGGTGGTAGTAGTGGTAGGCATCCAGCCCCACAGGCTAAGGGTGGTAGTAGTGGTAGGCATCCAGCCCCCTGGCTAAGGGTCGTAGTAGTGGTAGGCATCCAGCCCCCTGGGTAAGGGTGGTAGTAGTGGTGGGCATCTGGCACCCCCATGGCTAAGGGTGGTAGTAGTGGTAGGCATCCAGCCCCCTGGCTAAGGGTGGTAGTAGTGGTAGGCATCTGGCACCCCCATGGCTAAGGGTGGTAGTAGTGGTAGGCATCCAGCCCCCCTGGGTAAGGGTGGTAGTGGTGGTGGGCATGTGGCACCCCTGGGTAAGGGTGGTAGTAGTGGTGGGCATCTGGCACTCCCTGGCTAAGGGTGGTAGTAGTGGTAGGCATCCAGCCCCCTGGCTAAGGGTGGTAGTAGTGGTAGGCATCCAGCCCCCCCTGGGTAAAGGTGGTAGTAGTGGTGGGCATCTGGCACCCCCATGGCTAAGGGTGGTAGTAGTGTTTGGCATCCAGCCCCCCCTGGGTAGGGGTGATAGTGGTGGTGCGCATCCAGGCCCCTGTGTGCATATGTGGCATTGGTGATGGGCATCCCGCCCCTATGGTGCTGCTGTTGCTGGTGTAAGTAAATTCTGCATCCCTCTGTGTGTGTGTGATGTGTCGTGTACGTGTTGTATGTTTTTGTGGTTGATGTCTGACTTACCTTCTGCGCCGTACGCGTCCGTGCCTGTTCCGGTAGTAAATGTAGATAATTGGTAGGATCGGAACGAAGGGATTCATGGTTGGTTCGTCTCGTTCGTCTTTCTCGTTGCTTCGCGTCGTCCTCGTCGCTGGCGTGTTTGCCTCGTAGCCGTGGATCGTGTTGTGGCGCGAATCGGAGCTTATGTGCGCCTCTCCCGGAAGCTTTGACGTGCCGGACGTAGCGACGGGTTCGGCGCGTACGGAAAGCGCATCGTACTTGTCCGGCCGGACGGGGCTGCATTTTCCCTTCCGTGCGACTCGATTCGGCGTTTCCGGATTCGCCTCGGTCGGAGAACAGGACCTGGATTGGGTGAGTACGACTCGGCCGGATTCTATGCTGTTGTGCGCATCGTACTTACTCGTTCGGAATAATGTACGGATCGGTCGGGAAACAGGCATTCGCATGGCTTTTTTCCCGACCGAATGGTATTGGGTGCGCCTCCGACCGAGATCGGAATCGGCCCCTTTGTGTGGTATTGTCATACCTGAAACCCAGCCCCACATTTAAATTTGAGGGCAACAAAAGATAGATATGTGTTTGTTGCAGACGATACTACTCAGGGCCGACTTTAGCGCTGGTGGAGCCCAGTGCGACAATTTTTGTTGGCGTACCCCAATGATCTCCTTGTTCATGGATTCCCTCACTACCACCCTCCAAAGGCGACCCTCATCTCACCTTAGTTCCTCTTTCATATTTATTTTGTAGCGCTAATCATCCTAGTGTAGACTGTCAGAGCACTTTAAGATAATGAGTCAAACAACTATGTAAATCGAAATATTTCTTAAGGTAATGAGGGCTAAAAGGTGTAGAATAACGTCATTCATACTGGGAGGCATTATATGTTAACAATGCTTGGTCTGGAAAAAACAAAGGACAGATTAACTACGTTTTTACAATGTGCAGTAACTAAAGTTGCTATGCTGCATTATGTGAAAATGAGAGACACAACAGCAAAATATCTATTAAGATATAGGGCTATTGTTTTCTCCTGTAGTAGTGGCATACGTTAGGCTACCTTGCGCCAATACACACATAAGCCTTGCACCATAGTGTAAGGGTGTTTGAATGATGTCACCTTTAGTTTAAAACTGGAAGGGTACCCTTCCAGCACAATATTCTATGCTTTGACAAAGATTAACCCTTTAACACTTTTTATGTGTGCTGTACAGTGCAGCACACATGCATTGTTGCAAACGTTTGGAGAAAAAAATCTTTTCTCTAATATTACACCTGCCAAGAGGAGGCATAATTTGTTTATGCCAATCCCTCTCACCCACAGTTGATAGGTAGGGATTAACTTCAAAATCCATGGAGTGCATGGGAAAATCCAAGCATCATTCATGGTATGCCTCCTTGACGAAAAGTAGCGAATAATGCTTCTTTGTGTTACTTTAGGGCTACTGTCAAATGCAATTCAGGATTTGCGCTGGAAAGTAAGTCAAAACAACATTTGCACCAGGTTTGGAAATTTAAAGTACATCTGCCCCATAAACGTAAAGCAATCATTGGGGCGTCACACTAAAGAAGTTGTCTTGCTACCCAAAGGAACCCTTTTTAGCAAACTTAGAATAGCAAAAGATTGAGGGGAAAAAACAATAAGGTTTTAAATCTATACCTTTCAAATTGCATGCAGCACTTCGAAACCAATTCATAGCTCAATGTGGTATACTAGAAGGATTATTACTTATTATATCCAAGTAACAAAAGGATCTCTGTGACAAAAGCATCAGACCACTAAGCGATATACATAAAATACTAATCTGTGATCTGCAGGTCACACTTTGGTTTGCAGCAGGAACATTTACCCTCCATGTTACTATATTATGAGTCAAACCTGTGACTAGATAAATCGCATATCTCTCCCTCAAGTGAATTAACCACTAGAGTTATCATGATGTCCTAATTATCCCCTGAAAAATGCCACGTACACAAAGATCTCTGTAGACTGTTATTATCTCCGTTTAGCCTGTTGTGCAGAGGGCGCCCCCTTGACCTTCGCGCCCATTGCGACAGCATGCCCTAAACTCAGCAGTGATACTACTAACACCACTGCCAAGGCCCCCATACAAAATTGAGCACAGTAGTAAGTATGTGTTGGGCCTGGAGAGAAATGATAAAAACAGGCAGAGATAAGGTACACTTCCGAGATCCTTCTTCAACTTGATCCCTTCCTACCACTATAAGATGTACGGACAGTTATCAAATTGTTCAGTAGGGCTGAACTGACTCTGCTAGGGCACATAGATAAAGATAGAGAATGCCTGACTGTGAAGAAACAGCTTTTTGCAGGTTCACCCCTACTTTGTGCTCCACTTTTGACTATTAGGTTCTGGTGTAATGGCTCTGTGGTGCACTGCTGACCAGGCCTCAGTGCATGTGCTCTGACCTTTAAAAGTGTATGTTTAATTGGCTTATACCCAAATGGCATAAAAGTTAACTTACTTATAAGTGCCTAGTATATGGTACCAGGGGTACACAGGGCCTGTAAGTTAAAGTGCCCCTTTTGGATTCCAGCACTTATTGTGCCTCCACAAGTGTGACATAGTAAATCATATCTCCCAGCATGCCAATGGAGATTGGTAGAGCAGTTTCAAACTCAACAAAGGGGGGGGCTAAAGTTGCCATTTACTCAAAAGGTACATTAAATTTGACTTGGGCATCAAGTCAGGTTTAATGCAACAACGCTTTTGATACCTTGAAGCACCAACTTTATTAGTTCCATTCAGAAGTTGGCAATGCTGATTGTTAGCATGTTACCCTGTACTTGTCAATGGGGCTACTAGCCTTTCTACATCAAAACCCCAATGTGGGTTTTTACTGTCAGAACATGTACAAACAGATTTCCTACTTTTTAATATACAGCACCATGCCTTAGGACTCATTAGGCCTGCCTTATTGGTGACATGTATATTTACATAGACAAAGCCAATAGGTCTCTCTCGGCAATGCCCCAGGTATTGGCCTTGTCAATGTGAATGTCTTTTAGCCATGTTATCTAGCAGCACATCTGCTGACCAGCATGGCTGAAAGTCACTAAAAGGCCAGTATCACAGGATGTTGAACCGACGCCAAGTCTTGTTGCTCCCCATGTTGAGTTTATTGTCCTGCACCTCCTAACACAAAAAAGCGCTATGACGTGGCTTGCACTGGCTACATTATAGCGCTTATTTCAGTCACTTTCAGCCATGCTGAACAGCAGATTTTCTGCCAGACATGGCTAAATGACATTCACATTGACAAGGCCAATAGCTCGGGCATTGCCGAGATCTATTGGCTTTGCCAATGCTTATACAGTGTTGACCGGGTATTGCTGAGCAAATGTGGAAGTGATAGTGAGAAACAGTTGAGGAGCTTTGAAGTGAAGCAAGGATGTGGGGTAACAGCCAGAGCGGTCGACAGGGGAACTGGGGAACCAGGTTCGGATCTCGGGGTCGACTAAACAGTTTGTGATTTTGGGCAAATCACTTACACTTCCCCTGTGTACGACAATGAATGTGTCATTGTGTAATGTAAGAGGAAAAAGAGGGGAAAAAGGTCCCATTCCCTAAGTAACCGTATTATTGAGTTGAATATAGGTAATGTATTTGCCCTTAACAGTGGGGAATCCCCATCCCACTGGCAATGAGAGAGTTCCAAAGGAGTGTCAGGACAAATCTTGGTTATTTGTGATTTTATGCGGAAAAATTCCAGACAGCAGTTATCTCTTTTGCAAACGTGTTTTATGCAGTTACAGGGATACTGCAACTTTCTCTTGGGTGAGCAACATCAAATTACAGCCAACACGTGTTTCGCCCCTTGACATGGCCATCCGGCCTGGGGCTTCCTTAGGGCTGTACAATATATGTGACCAAATACCATGCAATATATACAGTGTGACAGAAAACATGGTTAAAATCGTCATTGGTGTTTTTGAAAAATCGTGCGTGCAGTATTTACAGTGTGGGGAATAAGAACTAGGACATATCACCACGTATATATGATGTCAAAAATGGTCTCCATACGGTACATATGGTGGGTAAAGGGTTTAGACATAGACAGACAATGGGAGGCCGCACAAGGATAAGAAGAAGTAAAGGATAAGTATTTTAAAACGTGAAGTAAGATAAAAATTGGACGGTGTGTAGACACATGCGAGGGGGGATCAGAGGGCAGGGGGGAAAAAAGAGAGGAAGGAAAGAGGGGAGCACGGCAGTGGGGATCAGAGGCCAGAGTATGTAGACAATAAATATGTTGGTGCAGAGGCGTGAAACAATATAGTCCAAAAGACAGTAAATGACATGTTGTGGGGAAAAGGAAGGAGAGGAGGGGGGGTGAGGGGGGGGGGAAGTTTGGAGAAAGGCAAAAGTGCAAGTCATGCATAATAAAGGCGTAAGGACGTCATAGCGGACATAAAATTGATTAAGTATACAGTAGCAACCATATAGTTTCAATACACGAATTCACATGTTGAATAATAAATAAAGCATCGTAACCATAAACATAAATGAAAAAAACATAAATGAAAAAAACATAAATGAAGAAAACACAATAATATGAGGGTAATTATTACCGTTAGGTCATGTTTCGTGGTCCCGGGTCAGGGCGAAGGGCGGGGAAGGGGAGAAAAGGGTGAAAAATTAGGTATAAAGCCTTAGAGTAGCACGGGGTGAAGGGAGGGGTGGGACCCAGGCGGTAGCTAGTAATAGTTAGCTCTGTCATAACTTCTGGGTCTCAAGTGCTATGAGGTATCAAGGTAGGGCTATGCCATAAAAGCGTATAGGCGAAATGGGAAGGCTGGTTGGAAGGCAAGAGTGGTATAGTAAAATCTTGAGTGAGAGCACAGGACTGGAGAGATATATAAAAAAAAAATTATCAGTGCGAGAGGACGGTAGTGAAAGCGGGGTAGCGTGTTGGAATTAGCACGCTTACCGTATAAAAGAAAGAAGAACACGAATATATCCCGTGTTGTCTGGTGGGATTTCCTTTGTATCTGTGGAGAATTACAAAAGGATACACGGACGGATTAGATACTGGTACCGCATATAGAGGCCACGTAGAAGAGCGGACTCCCGAGCATGAGCCACGATACTGGCTTACCTGGTACCAAGAAATAAAGGGTGCATTGCCCGCGTGCGATCAGTCCTGTCGGTCGGCTTCAGCAACTAGTTGCGGGAGAAGGAACACTTAAGTGTGTCCTCTCCTGTGAGGTTCCGGGTTGGGGGGGGCAGGGCCGGTTGGCAGGGGTTCCGGGTCAAGTCCTGATGGCAGGCGCCATCTTGGAGTGTAGTTCCCGATTGGGAAGGACATAGAATAGAGAATGGTGGCGATATCACGTAGGAGGCAAGGCACAGGAGAAGGTGTCATTCTGGTATAGCATGACCTTAGAAGAGCCAAATATATATAGTTATATATATTTATAAGTAGAAAAATGTGGATTTAGGATACAATATTTTGAAAGGGAGGACTTTCAAGGGAAAATTTTGAAATGAGGAGAAATGAGTCAGAATTCTTGGGAGGGATGGGGGTTGGTAACAAATGGGAGTGGATCAAGGGAGTAGCGGTTATCAAGAATAATCAAACAAAATGAGAAAAAATATAAGATTAAAAAAGTAAGAAAAAAGTCGAAGTTTGGATGGAAGAAAAGTTCATGGGGGAATAGGTTAAAGGAGTGTACATCTCAGCAAGATAATGTTTCAGCAATCATAATATCCTGCTTCGAACCAAAGTCACTGTTGCGTTTTAGGAAAACCGCCTATATCAGTGTCTGTTGTCCTACTGGTGTAAAATGGACTGATGTATAAACATATGTGCGGCAGTTATTCTACACCTAGCCAAACATGCATCTCTGCGTTTTTATTAAGACCGAGTTTGACCGAGTTGAAGTGGAGGATGAGTTCACTTTCCCTCCGCCTGAGTTCACGGTTGCCCCCTCTCTTAGTTGGTTGTACTAGTTCTAAACCAAAAAAGAGAAAATCTTTTTTGTGCGGGTGTGCGAGATGAAAGTGTTCGGTGAGTGGATGGCCAGTGTTATATTTGTGGATGTTTATGTAATGTTCTTGGATGCGAATGCGTAATGGTCGGATGGTGCTCCCAATGTAGGGTTGGTTGCATGGGCAGATGATTACATAAATGACAAATTGGCTATTGCAATCTATCCACTCCATGATGGAATTTTTTGTTGGTTTTTTTGTGTTTTTTTTCCCCTTGAAGCATAGGTACTGTCGTTGTTTTGTTGATGCTCAGTTTGCATATGCTGCAATTGCGGCAGATGTGGAATCCAGGGGGTCTATCTAGAAATGTGGTTACTTGTTTTCTTTTGTCTGTGAATTCAGAACGGCATAGCATTTTCTTCAGGTTTGGTGCTCTTCGGAAAGTCATTTCCGGGTGGTCCTTAAGGTGTTCATGTAGACTTGGGTTGTGTTGTAGTAGGTGCCAATGTCGTTTCAAGATTTTTCGTATGTGCTGATGTCCATTATGGTAGTTGGTGATGAAGCGGATGCCGGTATTACCATCTTTTTTAGGTCTCGCCTGAGCCAGCGCATGCGTTGCTCTGGCAAGACATTTAGTGAGTGGGCTTTAAAAAGCCGACCACAGCTTTTTGTGTGGCCTAGAGCGTGCGGTTACGCGCACAGTAACGCGCATTCCTCGCATCGCTCGATCAGGTGCCATCTGGCTTTCCTCTCACTTGCTCTCCCAAGCGCGCGCTTCAACGCTCCTCCCCCACCACAGAGCGCGTCTCGCGGCCGCGCGTCTTGCTTGTTTCAGTTCCAATTATGTCAAAGGCTCATTAGGTCTCGCCTACGCAGCGCGCATGCGCTGCATAGGAGACCTTTAGCCGTCGTACAGCTCTTTTTCCAAGCACATACTCGTGCTTGTGGCGGCATACAGCTTGCGGGAGTGCGCAGCGGCGCGCCACAAGCACGAGTGTGTGCTTTGAAAAAGAGCAGACTGCGCGCGCACACACGCACGCGCGCGGCCAATGCTTATTTCTATTCTAACTGGTCAGCATGTTCTTTCACAAGAGTGTCCTTCCCTGCGTATTTCTGTCCCTGGGGCTACAGAATGCCAAACATCGGAGGCTTATAGCCCTTACTAGTTTCTCTTAACTACTTCCTACACACTTCAGCCCTTCGTCCTGCCTAAGCCGCTCACACTTTTACACTGCCTCCCCCTCCGCCCATCACAACATTCTTGCACGTCTCTTCCTTTCACCACTGTCAGCCATGCCCTACCGCTCCACCCTGGCTCCGTCTACTCACCCACACATCCTTCGACCATTGGACCGTTCCACTCCTTCCCCCACCCCTTAACACTTTCCAACCGCTCATTCCTCCCCAAGTAGTCACTCGTCCGCTTTTCATCCCTCAATTCGTGTACTCACTCATCAGCCCTCCGGTCCCTCCCGCGGTCCCCCATCCACCTATCGCTCTCACCTCTGCACCCGCCTCTCTCACTATTCTTAACTGCTTCTCCCAATCCGCTCGCCTCCTCTCTCTCCATTCTACCCGTCAGTCACCCCGACCGGGACTCTCGTCGGTCTATCCGTCAGTCCCTCACCTATCCACTGATCCCTCACCCATCTACCCTTACGGTGCCTATTACTACCCCAACCATCTCTTCTCCACCCGCTCGTTTCTTTCTCACCCCATCCACCTCTACCTCCGCACTGTCCCAATCTGCACTCCTCGCCCACTGCTCTTTATTTCTCTCACTTCTCCAGACAGTTCCCATCTCTCACTCATCCGTCCGGTTCCTTTCCCTCTCCCGGCACCTCACACTATTGTTACTTTCTTACCTCTGCGCCCTGTACCCCATCCCCAGCCTCCGCACCCCGCTCCTGTATGTCACATCCACCTCACTATTGTCTTCCTCTTATCTTTCCACTCTCTTCCCATCTCTCAATCCCTCCAGCCTCTTCCCACCACTCCACCCTGTTCCCACTTCACCCCCCCACTTTGTTCCCATTCCTCTCCCCTCTGCCATGTTGCTACCATATCTCACATCCACCTCACTATTGTCTTTCTCTCATCTTTCCACCCTCTTCTCATCTCTCACCCTCCACCCATCTCTCACTTTCACCCTCTCCCGTTTCTCATCACCTCCAACCTCTTCTCACCCCTCCGCCCTGTTCCCACCTCACACCCTCCACTTTGTTTCCATCACTCACCCCTGCCCCCCGCCCCAGTTCCGATCTCTCACCCACCATGATTATGCTCGTCTCTTACTCCTGCTCCACTGTTTTTTCTTCACCTACTGTTCGAGTTCCCGTCTCACACCTCCCCACCTATTGTTTTCTCTTCTCTCGCCTCCCCCCTCTCCCATCTCTCACCCTCCCTAGTTCACTTAGCCCCGGATAGGTGTTGTCTCAGTATGCTGACTGGCTCAGCAGATCAGTTCTCCCTGCTGGGTCCGACCCCCTGGCACCAGGCCACATTTAACTCGGGCGTGCCCACTCGGGTACTTTTGTCTTTCAGGTGCTCCCTCGGACCCACCACACACCTCTTCCTGGGTTTCAACCCTCAGATCTGACAGCCATCCCTCCACCCCAGGGGGGCCCCTCCCTGCCTCTCAGACAGGGCTGTGACAGGCCCGTAGTACACAGGCCCGCCTCGCGCTTCAAATCGAGTTTATACAGCGGGACGATATGCACTTGTAAAGGACATGTGCGTGCCCGAACTCACTAAGTTTTTTTCAATTCTGCATCCCTGGATAAAGAAGAACTCATTATTCACACATCCGGCCTTTACACAGCATATATATGTAAAAACAGCTTGTGTACTTTTACACAATGTCGCACAGATTTCCTTCGCGAAAATGTGCCCTGACTTGTGGTACCACCAGCAGAGGAGTAACCAGGGTGCCAGGGGCCCGAATGCAAGAAAGGAGAATGCACCACCCCATCCCTCCATGTCCTGGTTTGGTAACAAAAAACAGCAATAAGTAGGGGGCAACGGGCCCTTTATACTGCTGAGCCCCGGTGCCACTGCACCTGCTTCACTCCTGATAGCTATGCCTCTGGGTAATGCGCATAGTGCATATTGCGATCTCACGTGAAATAGATTGGGGAACAAATTGCTAATTCCGTAAACATATACAGTGAAAGGGAATTATTTACAAAAGGTTTGCGCAGGGGCTCAGCCTCGTCATTGGCTGTCTTCTGCTGCCAACCGGGGGCAGTGCCCCTTTTCCTTGTTGGCATTGGGCCCAGTGGCAACCTTGCTACAACATTGCTAACAAGCATTTGCAATGCAATAGGTCTCGCATTTACGCGAGTTTAAGCTATTGCCATTGTAAATGACAATGTCTTTTATTTATGTTTTAAAAACCAATACCAAAATAAAAGGCATAGCCATTTACAATGCCAATAGCTCAAACTTGCGTAACTGCTAGACCTATTGCATTGCAAATGCTTGTTATTTTTGGATTTCAGGGTATTCTTCCGTTCAATTTTGGAAACCGTCATCAGTGTGTCTTCCAGATTGTTGCGGTTGTATCCTCGTTGTTCTAATCTGGATACTATTTCTTTTCCTTTGTCCATGAATACTTGATCTTCGCTGCAATTTCTACGGGTTCGTAGAAACTCACCTTTGGGATGTTTCTTATGTTGTGATTGGGGTGGCAGCTGTCTGCCCTTAGAATTGAGTTGGCCGCTGTTTCCTTCCTATGGAGTTTGCTGTGTAGGATGTTTTCTTTGACATACAGTGTCAGATCCAGGAAGTTGATTTCTGTTTTAGAGAAATTTGCAGTAGTTTTAATATCCCATGGATTTTCATCCATTTGTTTGAGAAATCTCTGTAGCAGGGGTATGTCTCCTTGCCAGATGCATAGGATGTCATCTATGTACCTTCGCCACATAATGATGTGGGTGGTGAAGTCGGAAACATTTGAGTCCCATAGCCAGTATCTCTCCACATGACTCATAAAGATGCAGGCGTACGGAGGAGCAAATTTTGCTCCCATGGTGGTCCCGCGTGTTTGTCTATACAGTTGACCATTGAACCTGAAGATGTTCTTATTTAGACAGAGTTCAAGCATCTCTAATACCATTTTGTTAGTTTCCAAAAAATTGGCTGGTTGTGTCCAAAGAGATCTTTGTGCCGCTTTTATGCCGTCATGGTGTTTGATTGAGGTATATAGGCTCACGATATCAATGCACACTAGCACAAAATCGGGTTCCCATGTGATGTTCTGTAGTTTGAGGAGAATGTCCTTAGTATCCTGGACATATGATGGTATGTCCTTCATGATGACTTGAAGTTTTTTATCTACAAATTCTCCCAGTCTGGAGCATGGTGAGTTTATTCCAGATACGATTGGTCTGCCCGGAGGTGGGTATGTGCCCTTGTGTATTTTGGGTAGCAAGTAGAAAGTAGGCATCGTTGGATATTCCATGAAGAGGAATGTTTTTTCTTCATAGGATAATAGCTCCTGACTATACCACCTCTCAATTTTTTCTTTGATTTTATGAAGGATTTCTGGTGTTGGGTCCTGTGGCAGGGGTTGGTAGCATGTTCTATCTGCTAGTTGGCGCTCGGCTTCTAAGATATAGTCATCAATATGCAGGGCCACTGGATTACCGCTGTGTCCGCTTCTTTCAGAATCAGGTCCTTCCGATCTTATAGTGTTTTTATTGCTATTCTCTCTTCCTTGGTAACATTTTGTGGTAAGAATTTGGATTTTTTCTGGTATTTGAGGTATTTTTTTTCTAGGTCATGGGTGACTGCAAAGTGGAAGGCATCATTGTTATTACCCGTTGGTAGTTGGGGATTGAATGTAGATTTTTTGACTAGACCTGTGTTGAGGGATTGGGTTATATCAATGCCAAGTTCCATTGCACTTTGGGTCAGAGTTTCTGAGTCTGATCCTTGTTCACTGAGGTTAGTCAGAAGGTCGATGTTAGTAAGATCTTCGATAGATAGATCCGAAGTTGTTGGTTGTTGTTGTACTTGGCGTGTATTTTTTCGGTCTGCAAAGAAAACTTTGAGTTTTAATTTCCTTGTGAATTTGAAGAGATCAATAAAGGTTTGTGTTGGATTCCAAAGTGCAGTAGGGCAGAAAGATAGGCCTTTGTTTAGGATACCTAGTTCATGCTTGGATAGGGTCATAGTTGAGAGATTTTTAACCAGGTTCACTGTTGATATGGTCTCTTCTCCAATTCCTTTTTCCTGGACCTGGTGGTTACCCCTTGAGTTGATACTTGTGGTCGTCTGTATTGTGGGGAACCTGCCGATGTTGTGGTATTTGTGACGTTGGGTGTCTTTATACCTAGCCTGTATCTTAGGACCTCCTCGAAAAAATTTACTTTGCATCTGGAACTGTCACCTTCAAGAATTGGTGCTGGTGATTCTATGTCAGAGCTGGAGGAAGCTGCTGAGAGTTGTGGGGTGTGTTCTTCGTTGGTGGTAGTTACAGGTTTCGTGTCGTATCGTTTAGCGAAAGTGTATACCCGTCCAAACTGGTAATCTAGTTGGTCACGGCGGAATTTACGGTTCTTCCGTTTAATTATATCCTCCTCGTATTCGTCAATGACTTTATTCAGTATCTCGTAATTCTTAGTTGTCAAATCTCCCCAATTGGAGTCCTCGATATGTTTTGTCAGATTGTCAACCTCTGTTTTTGCCTTGTGATATTCTTCTTCTGCATGATCAATGAGTTGTCTAATCATGTTGTTTAAACATTCTTTTAGATTGCCTTCCCACTTCTCAATGTAATCTGGATTTGTTGTGTCGTGGGTGGGAAAATCAGGATTCTCAGTCCCCGTGGGATTCTGTCAGCTTCCAAGTACTTTTTGAGGGAGGCGGCCTCCAACCACTTGGTTGTTTCTTTTTTAACTGCACGTTCCAGTGATTGAAAGGTGTTTCTTGCAGATGTTGGGTTAGATTTGCCCGTTATGGTTTTTGTAGTGACTGGGTTGGTTGAGAAAGTCTCTTCTACTCTGGTGGAGCATTGTACTCTTCGATCTTGGCAAGATGCCATCTGTGTAATAGCCACGTGGTGAGGTGCTGTTAGGATTCGGTTGAAGTTTGTCAAGTAAGAAATATTAGTACTCGCCGTTTTTTTTAGGGATTTGACCGGTTGGAGATCTCAGAGGAAAAAGAGGGGAAAAAAGGTCCCAATCCCTAAGTAACCGTATTATTGAGTTGAATATAGGTAACGTATTTGCCCTTAACAGTGGGGAATCCCCATCCCACTGGCAATGAGAGAGTTCCAAAGGAGTGTCAGGACAAATCTTGGTTATTTGTGATTTTATGCGGAAAAATTCCAGACAGCAGTTATCTCTTTTGCAAACGTGTTTTATGCAGTTACAGGGATACTGCAACTTTCTCTTGGGTGAGCAACATCAAATTACAGCCAACACGTATTTCGCCCCTTGACATGGCCATCCGGCCTGGGGCTTCCTCAGGGCTGTACAATATATGTGACCAAATACCATGCAATATATACAGTGTGACAGAAAACATGGTTAAAATCGTCATTGGTGTTTTTGAAAAATCGTGCGTGCAGTATTTACAGTGTGGGGAATAAGACATAGGACATATCACCACGTATATATGATGTCAAAAATGGTCATCATACTGTACATATGGTGGGTAAAGGGTTTAGACATAGACAGACAATGGGAGGCCGCACAAGGATAAGAAGAAGTAAAGGATAAGGATTTTAAGACGTGAAGTAAGATAAAAGTTGGACGGTGTGTAGACACATGCGAGGGGGGATCAGAGGGCAGGGGGGAAAAAGAGAGGAAGGAAAGAGGGGAGCACGGCAGTGGGGATCAGAGGCCAGAGTATGTAGACAATAAACATGTCGGTGCAGAGGCTTGAAACAATATAGTCCAAAAGACAGTAAATGACATGTTGTGGGGAAAAGGAAGGAGAGGAGGGCGGGGGGGAGTTTGGAGAAAGGCAAAAGTGCAAGTCATGCATAATAAAGGCGTAAGGACGTCATAGCGGACATAAAATTGATTAAGTATACAGTAGCAACCATATAGTTTCAGTACACAAATTCACATGTTGAATAATGAATAAAGCATCGTAACCATAAACATAAATTAAAAAAACATAAATTAATTTTGTTTGATTATTCTTGATAACCGCTACTCCCTTGATCCAATCCCATTTGTTACCAACCCCCATCCCTCCCAAGAATTCTGACTCATTTCTCCTCATTTCAAAATTTTCCCTTGAAAGTTCTCCCTTTCAAAATATTGTATCCTAAATCCACATTTTTCTACTTATAAATATATATAACCATATATATTTGGCTCTTCTAAGGTCATGCTATACCAGAATGTCACCTTCTCCTGTGCCTTGCCTCCTACGTGATATCGCCACCATTCTCTATTCTATGTACTTCCCAATCGGGAACTACACTCCAAGATGGCGCCTGCCATCAGGACTTGACCCGGAACCCCTGCCAACCGGCCCGCCCCACCCCCCCAACCCAGAACCTCACAGGAGAGGACACACTTAAGTGTTCCTTCTCCCGCAACTAGTTGCTGAAGCCGACCGACAGGACTGATCGCACGCGGGCAATGCGCCCTTTATTTCTTGGTACCAGGTAAGCCAGTATCGTGGCTCATGCTCGGGAGTCCGCTCTTTTACGTGGCCTCTATATGCGGTACCAGTATCTAATCCGTCCGGGTATCCTTTTGTAATTCTCCACAGATACAAAGGAAATCCCACCAGATAACACAGGAGATATTCGTGTCCCTTCTTTCTTTTATACGGTAAGCGTGCTAATTCCAACACGCTACCCCACTTTCACTACCGTCCTCCCGCACTGATATTTTTTTTTTATATATATCTCCAGTCCTGTGCTCTCACTCACGATTTTACTATACCACTCTTGCCTTCCAACCAGCCTTCCCATTTCGCCTATACGCTTTTATGGCATAGCCCTACCTTGATACCTCATAGCACTTGAGACCCAGAAGTTATGACAGAGCTAACTATTACTAGCTACCACCTGGATCCCACCCCTCCCTTCACCCCGTGCTACTCTAAGGCTTTATACCTAATTTTTCACCCTTTCCTCCCCTTCCCCGCCCTTCGCCCTGACCCGGGACCACGAAACATGACCTTACGGTAATAATTACCCTCATATTATTGTGTTTTCTTCATTTATGTTTTTTTCATTTATTTTTTTTCATTTATGTTTATGATTACGATGCTTTATTCATTATTTAACCCCTTCGCTGCTAGGCCTTTTCCCCCCCTGTGCTAAGCCTTTTTTTGGCTATTTGGGGTAGTGCGCGCTTAGGCCCCTGTAACTTTTTGACCACATAAGGTATCCGCGCCAAATTTGCGTCCTTTTTTTCTAACATCATGGGGATTGTAAAGGTACCCAGGGTTTGTGGATTCCCCTGGAGGGACCCAGAAATTAGCCAAAATACAGCAAAATTTTGTTTTTTTGGGGAAAAATGCGAAAAAGGGCTACAGATGAAAGCGTCTTGTTTTTTCCCTGCAAATGGCATCAAAAAGGGGTTGTGGTGCTGAAATCACCATCTTCCCAGATTTCAGGGACAAGCAGACTTTTGTCAGAAAACCAACTTTTTTACACAGTTTTGGCATTTTTCTGGGACATAGCCTATTTTTGCTATTTTTTGTGCTTTCAACCTCCTTCCAGTTAATGGTAGAAATGGGTATGAAACCAATAATGGATCCTGAAAAGCCATACATTTCTGAAAAGTAGACAAAATTCTGAATTCAGCAAGGGGTCATTTGTGTAGATCCTTAAAGTTTTCCTTATAGAAACTAACAGTTAAATGAAGGAAAAATTGAAAATTAGTTGAAAAAAACAGCCATTTGTGTCAACGTTTTCACCTGTAACTTCTTCTAATTATGACAGCTATTTGAAAGCAATATACCGTTATATCCGCTGGACCTTTCTGGTTGTGGGGATATATAAATAAGACTTGTAGGTTCACCAAGAACCCGACGAACCCAGAGCCAATAACTGAGCTGCATCTTGCAATGGTTTTTTATTATGTACCGGGTATATAGCAATTATTTTGGGAAAATGTATACATGGAAAAATTGTTATGAAAGACACCTATGTATTTCTGAAATGGGTACAAAATGTAGATTTTAGAAACAGTAGATATTTGCACATTTCCGAAATTGGGAGTACCCATACTAGCATGAGAATTATAGGTCATTTTTCAAAATGACTTATTTTTTACACATTGTCTTTCATTTGGAAGGGTACTGTGTTAAACTGGTTCCGCACCTTCTTAGAAGGTCGGTCTCAAAATGTGTTCTTGCGTCCTTTTACCTCGGCTACTAGAGCTATTAGCTGCGGGGTCCCACAGGGCTCAGCGCTCAGTCCCACCCTCTTCAATGTGTACTTGACCCCTCTCTCCACACTGATTGAACAGTGTGACGTGAAGGTGGTCTCGTACGCTGATGATACTCAGCTTGTCTTCTCTTTTAAAGAACACACGGAGGCAGCCTTTGCGAATTTTAAAATCTGTTTGCGCACAATCTTGGTATGGATGACAAATAACTGCATGAAGTTGAATACTGATAAAACAGAGGTACTGTTTTTTAATCAACCCTCTCCTCCTGCATCTGAACTCTGGTGGCCGGCTGAGCTTGACCCCCCTCCTAACCCGGTAAGCTCAGCTAGGAACCTAGGCTTCCGATTTGATTCTAGCCTATCAGGTAGTGCTCAGGTTGGTAAAGTTTCTTCCGTGTGTTTCTGGAAATTAAAAAGCTTACGCAAATTCCTGCATTTATTACCAATGAATTGCAGAAAAAATGTGGTCCATGCGCTCGTAACTTCACAACTGGACTACGCGAATAGTCTCTATCTGGGGCTCCCGGACTACCTGTTAAGAAAACTGCAGATTATACAGAATGCTGCAGCCAGGCTAATAAGAAATGTGCCTCTTCGCCATCATATCTCTCCTCACCTGCGAAGCCTGCATTGGCTCCCGATCAAGAGACGGATCGAGTTTAAGGCACTGATACTGGCCTTTAGATCTATTAATGACACTGGCCCCCAATACTTGAAGCATAGACTTCGGAGATATCACCAGTCAAGATCTCTGAGGTCTAATTATCAGAACCTAATGGTGACTCCGCGCTTTAAAAAGGCTAGGATGGGGGTCGGGCTTTTGCAGTAAAACCGCCTTGCTGTGGAACTCTATGCCAGTCCACCTCCGAAAGGCAAAGACAGAGCCTTTGTTTAGAAAGGCCTTGAAAACTTGGCTCTTCAGCCTAACCTAGTACATTTGCGGAATTCCTCAGTCCCTGTATGCAACCTGCACCTACCGTTAGCGCCGGGACACTTCCGTTGGAGGTAGCTGTGCGCTCTATAAAATGCATTAATAATAATAATAATAAAAAGAAATGCATCGAAAGTCAATAGGTAATAAAAGTTGCTCTACAATTCGGTGTTACCCTAAGTCTCCCGATATAAATGGTACCTCACTTGTGTGGGTAGCCCTTGTGCCCACAACAGGAAATGGCTCAAAATGCAACGTGGACGTACCACATTTTCACAATGAAAAATTACCCTTTTTTTGCAAAGTGCCTAGCTGTAGTTTTTTAACCCTAGCTCTGCGGGCACTTAGGGAAACCTAGCAAACCTATACATTTTGAAAACTAGACACCCAGGGGAATTCAGGACAGGGTGACTTGACTGGCTCTCACCAGGTTCTGTTACCCAGAATCCCTTGCAAACCTAAAAATTGGTAAAAAAAACACATTTTCCTCACTTTTCTGTGGTGGAAAGTTCTGGAATCTGCGCGGATCCACAAAATTCTACCCACCCCGCGTTCCCCAAGGTCTTCCGAAAACAATGGTACCGCACTTGTGTGGGTAGGCCTAGTGCCCGCGACAGGAAGCAGCGCAAAACGAAACGTGGACGCACCACATTTTCACAGTGAAAAATGACCCTTTTTTTGCAAAGTGCCTAGCTGTAGTTTTTGAACCCTAGCTCTGCCGGCACCTAGGGAGACCTAGCAAACCTATACATTTTTGGAAACTAGACACCCAGGGGAATCCAGGATGGGGTGACTTGACTGCCTCCCACCAGGTTCCGTTACCCAGAATTCCTCGCAAACCTAAAAAATTGTCCAAAAAAACACATTTTCCCCACATTTCTGTGGTGGAAAGTTCTGTAATCTGCGTGGATCCACAAATTTCCACCCACCCCGCGTTCCCCAAAGTCTTACGAGAAAAATGGTACCTCACTTGTGTGGGTCGGCCTAGTGCCTGCGACAGGAAACGGCGCAAAACGCAACGTGGTCACACCTCAATTTCGCAGTGAAAAATGACCCTTTTTTGGCAAAGTGCCTAGCTGTAGTTTTTGAACCCTAGCTCTGCCGGCACCTAGGGAAACCTAGCAAACCTATACATTTTTGAAAACTAGACACCCAGGGGAATCCAGGATGGGGTGACTTGACTGCCTCCCACCAGGTTCTGTTACCCAGAATCCCTCGCAAACCTAAAAAACTATCAAAAAAACCACATTTTCCCCACATTTCTGTGGTGGAAAGTTATGGAATCTGCGTGGATCCACAAATTTCCACCCACCCCGCGTTCCCCAAAGTCTTACGAGAAAAATGGTACCTCACTTGTGTGGGTCGGCCTAGTGCCTACGACAGGAAACAGCGCAAAACGCAACGTGGTCACACCTCAATTTCGCAGTGAAAAATGACCCTTTTTGGCAAAGTGCCTAGCTGTAGTTTTTGAACCCTAGCTCTGCCGGCACCTAGGGACACCTAGCAAACCTATACATTTTTGAAAACTAGACACCCAGGGAATCCAATATGGGGTGACTTGACTGCCTCCCACCAGGTTCTGTTACCCAGAATCCCTTGCAAACCTAAACAATTGTCCAAAAAAACACATTTTCCCCACATTTCTGTGGTGGAAAGTTCTGTAATCTGCGTGGATCCACAAATTTCCACCCACCCCGCGTTCCCCAAAGTCTTACGAGAAAAATGGTACCTCACTTGTGTGGGTCGGCCTAGTGCCTGCGACAGGAAATGACGCAAAACGCAACGTGGTCACACTTCAATTTCGCAGTGAAAAATGACCCTTTTTTGGCAAAGTGCCTAGGTGTAGTTTTTGAACCCTAGCTCTGCCGGCACCTAGGGAAACCTAGCAAACCTATACATATTTGAAAACTAGACACCCAGGGGAATCCAGGATGGGGTGACTTGACTGCCTCCCACCAGGTTCTGTTACCCAGAATCCCTTGCAAACCTAAAAAGTATCAAAAAAACCACATTTTCCCCACATTTCTGTGGTGGAAAGTTATGGAATCTACGTGGATCCACAAATTTCCACCCACCCCGCGTTCCCCAAAGTCTTACGAGAAAAATGGTACCTCACTTGTGTGGGTCGGCCTAGTGCCTACGACAGGAAACGGCGCAAATCGCAACGTGGTCACACCTCAATTTCGCAGTGAAAAATGACCCTTTTTTGGCAAAGTGCCTAGCTGTAGTTTTGAACCCTAGCTCTGCCGGCACCTAGGGACACCTAGCAAACCTATACATTTTTGAAAACTAGACACCCAGGGAATCCAGGATGGGGTGACTTGACTGCCTCCCACCAGGTTCTGTTACCCAGAATCCCTTGCAAACCTAAAAAGTGTCCAAAAAACACATTTTCCCCACATTTCTGTTGTGGAAAGTTCTGGAATCTGCGTGGATCCACAAATTTCCACCCACCCCGTGTTCCCCAAAGTCTTATGAGAAAAATGGTACCTCACTTGTGTGGGTCGGCCTAGTGCCTGCAACAGGAAACGACGCAAAACACAACGTGGTCACACTTCAATTTCGCAGTGAAAAATGACCCTTTTTTGGCAAAGTGCCTAGGTGTAGCTTTTGAACCCTAGCTCTGCCGGCACCTAGGGAAACCTAGCAAACCTATACATATTTGAAAACTAGACACCCAGGGGAATCCAGGATGGGGTGACTTGACTGCCTCCCACCAGGTTCTGTTACCCAGAATCCCTTGCAAACCTAAATAATTGTAAAAAAAAACACATTTTCCCCACATTTCTGTGGTGGAAAGTTCTGGAATCTGCGTGGATCCACAAATTTCTGCCCACCCCGCATTCCCCAAAGTCTTACGAGAAAAATGGTACCTCACTTGTGTGGGTCGGCCTAGTGCCTGCGACAGGAAACGGCACAAAACGCAACGTGGTCACACTTCAATTTCGTAGTGAAAAATGACCCTTTTTTGGCAAAGTGCCTAGGTGTAGTTTTTGAACCCTAGCTCTGCCGGCACCTAGGGAAACCTAGCAAACCTATACAGATTTGAAAACTAGACACCCAGGGGAATCCAGGATGGGGTGACTTGACTGCCTCCCACCAGGTTCTGTTACCCAGAATCCCTTTCAAACCTAAATAATTGTCAAAAAAAACACATTTTCCCCACATTTCTGTGGTGGAAAGTTCTGGAATCTGCGTGGATCCACAAATTTCTGCCCACCCCGCGTTCCCCAAAGTCTTACGAGAAAAATGGTACCTCACTTGTGTGGGTCGGCCTAGTGCCTGTGACAGGAAACGGCGCAAAACGCAACGTGGTCACACCTCAATTTCGCAGTGAAAAATGACCCTTTTTTGGCAAAGTGCCTAGCTGTAGTTTTTGAACCCTACCTCTGCCGGCACCTAGGGAAACCTAGCAAACCTATACATTTTTGAAAACTAGACACCCAGGGGAATTCAGGACGGGGTGACTTGACTGGCTCTCACCAGGTTCTGCTACCCAGAATCCCTTGCAAACCTAAAAAATTGGTAAAAAAAACACATTTTCCTCACTTTTCTGTGGTGGAAAGTTCTGGAATCTGCGCGGATCCACAAAATTCTACCCACCCCGCATTCCCCAAGGTCTTCCGAAAACAATGTTACCTCACTTGTGTGGGTAGGCCTAGTGCCCGCGACAGGAAGCAACGCAAAACGGAACGTGGACGCACCACATTTTCACAGTGAAAAATGACCCTTTTTTTGCAAAGTGCCTAGCTGTAGTTTTTGAACCCTAGCTCTGCCGGCACCTAGGAAAACCTAGCAAACCTATACATTTTTGGAAACTAGACACCCAGGGGAATCCAGGATGGGGTGACTTGACAGCCTCCCACCAGGTTCCGTTACCCAGAATTCCTCGCAAACCTAAACAATTGTCCAAAAAAACACATTTTCCCCACATTTCTGTGGTGGAAAGTTCTGTAATCTGCGTGGATCCACAAATTTCCACCCACCCCGCGTTCCCCAAAGTCTTACGAGAAAAATGGTACCTCACTTGTGTGGGTCGGCCTAGTGCCTGCGACAGGAAACGACGCAAAACGCAACGTGGTCACACTTCAATTTCGCAGTGAAAAATGACCCTTTTTTGGCAAAGTGCCTAGGTGTAGTTTTTGAACCCTAGCTCTGCCGGCACCTAAGGAAACCTAGCAAACCTATACATATTTGAAAACTAGACACCCAGGGGAATCCAGGATGGGGTGACTTGACTGCCTCCCACCAGGTTCTGTTACCCAGAATCTCTCGCAAACCTAAAAAATTATCAAAAAAACCACATTTTCCCCACATTTCTGTGGTGGAAAGTTATGGAATCTGCGTGGATCCACAAATTTCCACCCACCCCGCGTTCCCCAAAGTCTTACGAGAAAAATGGTACCTCACTTGTGTGGGTCGGCCTAGTGCCTACGACAGGAAACGGCGCAAATCGCAACGTGGTCACACCTCAATTTCGCAGTGAAAAATGACCCTTTTTTGGCAAAGTGCCTAGCTGTAGTTTTTGAACCCTAGCTCTGCCGGCACCTAGGGACACCTAGCAAACCTATACATTTTTGAAAACTAGACACCCAGGGGAATCCAGGATGGGGTGACTTGACTGCCTCCCACCAGGATCTGTTACCCAGAATCCCTTGCAAACCTAAAAAATTGTCCAAAAAAACACATTTTCCCCACATTTCTGTGGTGGAAAGTTCTGGAATCTGCGTGGATCCACAAATTTCTACCCACCCCGTGTTCCCCAAAGTCTTATGAGAAAAATGGTACCTCACTTGTGTGGGTCGGCCTAGTGCCTGCGACAGGAAACGACGCAAAACGCAACGTGGTCACACTTCAATTTCGCAGTGAAAAATGACCCTTTTTTGGCAAAGTGCCTAGGTGTAGTTTTTGAACCCTAGCTCTGCCGGCACCTAGGGAAACCTAGCAAACCTATACATATTTGAAAACTAGACACCCAGGGGAATCCAGGATGGGGTGACTTGACTGCCTCCCACCAGGTTCTGTTACCCAGAATCCCTTGCAAACCTAAATAATTGTCAAAAAAAACACATTTTCCCCACATTTCTGTGGTGGAAAGTTCTTGAATCTGCGTGGATCCACAAATTTCTGCCCACCCCGCGTTCCCCAAAGTCTTATGAGAAAAATGGTACCTCACTTGTGTGGGTCGGCCTAGTGCCTGCGACAGGAAACGACGCAAAACGCAACGTGGTCACACTTCAATTTCGCAGTGAAAAATGACCCTTTTTTGGCAAAGTGCCTAGGTGTAGTTTTTGAACCCTAGCTCTGCCGGCACCTAGGGAAACCTAGCAAACCTATACATATTTGAAAACTAGACACCCAGGGGAATCCAGGATGGGGTGACTTGACTGCCTCCCACCAGGTTCTGTTACCCAGAATCCCTTGCAAACCTAAATAATTGTCAAAAAAACACATTTTCCCCACATTTCTGTGGTGGAAAGTTCTGGAATCTGCGTGGATCCACAAATTTCTGCCCACCCCGCGTTCCCCAAAGTCTTACGAGAAAAATGGTACCTCACTTGTGTGGGTCGGCCTAGTGCCTGCGACAGGAAACGGCACAAAACGCAACGTGGTCACACCTCAATTTCGCAGTGAAAAATGACCCTTTTTTGGCAAAGTGCCTAGCTGTAGGTTTTGAACCCTACCTCTGCCGGCACCTAGGGAAACCTAGCAAACCTATACATTTTTGAAAACTAGACACCCAGGGGAATCCAGGATGGGGTGACTTGACTGCCTCCCACCAGGTTCTGTTACCCAGAATCCCTTGCAAACCTAAAAAAGTGTCCAAAAAAACACATTTTCCCCACATTTCTGTTGTGGAAAGTTCTGGAATCTGCGTGGATCCACAAATTTCCACCCACCCCGTGTTCCCCAAAGTCTTATGAGAAAAATGGTACCTCACTTGTGTGGGTCGGCCTAGTGCCTGCGACAGGAAACGACGCAAAACGCAACGTGGTCACACTTCAATTTCGCAGTGAAAAATGACCCTTTTTTGGCAAAGTGCCTAGGTGTAGTTTTTGAACCCTAGCTCTGCCGGCACCTAGGGAAACCTAGCAAACCTATACATTTTTGAAAACTAGACAACCAGGGGAATCCAGGATGGGGTGACTTGACTGCCTCCCACCAGGTTCTGTTACCCAGAATCCCTTGCAAACCTAAAAAAGTGTCCAAAAAAACACATTTTCCCCACATTTCTGTTGTGGAAAGTTCTGGAATCTGCGTGGATCCACAAATTTCCACCCACCCCGTGTTCCCCAAAGTCTTATGAGAAAAATGGTACCTCACTTGTGTGGGTCGGCCTAGTGCCTGCGACAGAAAACGACGCAAAACACAACGTGGTCACACTTCAATTTCGCAGTGAAAAATGACCCTTTTTTGGCAAAGTGCCTAGGTGTAGTTTTTGAACCCTAGCTCTGCCGGCACCTAGGGAAACCTAGCAAACCTATACATATTTGAAAACTAGACACCCAGGGGAATCCAGGATTGGGTGACTTGACTGCCTCCCACCAGGTTCTGTTACCCAGAATCTCTTGCAAACCTAAATAATTGTCAAAAAAAACACATTTTCCCCACATTTCTGTGGTGGAAAGTTCTGGAATCTGCGTGGATCCACAAATTTCTACCCACCCCGCGTTCCCCAAAGTCTTACGAGAAAAATGGTACCTCACTTGTGTGGCTCGGCCTAGTGCCTGCGACAGGAAACGGCGCAAAACGCAACGTGGTCACACCTCAATTTCGCAGTGAAAAATGACCCTTTTTTGGCAAAGTGCCTAGCTGTAGTTTTTGAACCCTACCTCTGCCGGCACCTAGGGAAACCTAGCAAACCTATACATTTTTGAAAACTAGACACCCAGGGGAATCCAGGATGGGGTGACTTGACTGCCTCCCACCAGGTTCTGTTACCCAGAATCCCTTGCAAACCTAAAAAATTGTCCAACAAAACACATTTTCCCCACATTTCTGTGGTGGAAAGTTCTGGAATCTGCGTGGATCCACAAATTTCCACCCAGCCCGTGTTCCCCAAAGTCTTATGAGAAAAATGGTACCTCACTTGTGTGGGTCGGCCTAGTGCCTGCGACAGGAAACGACGCAAAACGCAACGTGGTCACACTTCAATTTCGCAGTGAAAAATGACCCTTTTTTGGCAAAGTGCCTAGGTGTAGTTTTTGAACCCTAGCTCTGCCGGCACCTAGGGAAACCTAGCAAACCTATACATATTTGAAAACTAGACACCCAGGGGAATCCAGGATGGGGTGACTTGACTGCCTCCCACCAGGTTCTGTTACCCAGAATCCCTTGCAAACCTAAATAATTGTAAAAAAAAACACATTTTCCCCACATTTCTGTGGTGGAAAGTTCTTGAATCTGCGTGGATCCACAAATTTCTGCTCACCCCGCGTTCCCCAAAGTCTTACGAGAAAAATGGTACCTCACTTGTGTGGGTCGGCCTAGTGCCTGCGACAGGAAATGACGCAAAACGCAACGTGGTCACACTTCAATTTCGCAGTGCAAAATGACCCTTTTTTGGCAAAGTGCCTAGGTGTCGTTTTTGAACCCTAGCTCTGCCGGCACCTAGGGAAACCTAGCAAACCTATACATATTTGAAAACTAGACACCCAGGGGAATCCAGGATGGGGTGACTTGACTGCCTCCCACCAGGTTCTGTTACCCAGAATCCCTTGCAAACCTAAATAATTGTCAAAAAAAACCACATTTTCCCCACATTTCTGTGGTGGAAAGTTCTGGAATCTGCGTGGATCCACAAATTTCTGCCCACCCCGCGTTCCCCAAAGTCTTACGAGAAAAATGGTACCTCACTTGTGTGGGTCGGCCTAGTGCCTGCGACAGGAAACGACGCAAAACGCAACGTGGTCACACTTCAATTTCGCAGTGAAAAATGACCCTTTTTTGGCAAAGTGCCTAGGTGTAGTTTTTGAACCCTAGCTCTGCCGGCACCTAGGGAAACCTAGCAAACCTATACATTTTTGAAAACTAGACACCCAGGGGAATTCAGGACGGGGTGACTTGACTGGCTCTCACCAGGTTCTGCTACCCAGAATCCCTTGCAAACCTAAAAATTGGTAAAAAAACACATTTTCCTCACTTTTCTGTGGTGGAAAGTTCTGGAATCTGCGTGGATCCACAAAATTCCACCCACCCCGCATTCCCCAAGGTCTTCCGAGAAACAATGTTACCTCACTTGTGTGGGTCGGCCTAGTGCCTGCGACAGGAAGCAACGCAAAACGGAACGTGGTCACACCACATTTTCACAGTGAAAAATGACCCTTTTTTGGCAAAGTGCCTAGCTGTAGTTTTTGAACCCTAGCTCTGCCGGCACCTAGGGAAACCTAGCAAACCTATACATTTTTGGAAACTAGACACCCAGGGGAATCCAGGATGGGGTGACTTGACAGCCTCCCACCAGGTTCTGTTACCCAGAATTCCTCGCAAACCTAAACAATTGTCCAAAAAACACATTTTCCCCACATTTCTGTGGTGGAAAGTTCTGTAATCTGCGTGGATCCACAAATTTCCACCCACCCCGCGTTCCCCAAAGTCTTACGAGAAAAATGGTACCTCACTTGTGTGGGTCGGCCTAGTGCCTGCGACAGGAAACGGCGCAAAACGCAACGTGGTCACACTTCAATTTCGCAGTGAAAAATGACCCTTTTTTGGCAAAGTGCCTAGGTGTAGTTTTTGAACCCTAGCTCTGCCGGCACCTAAGGAAACCTAGCAAACCTATACATATTTGAACACTAGACACCCAGGGGAATCCAGGATGGGGTGACTTGACTGCCTCCCACCAGGTTCTGTTACCCAGAATCCCTCGCAAACCTAAAAAATTATCAAAAAACCACATTTTCCCCACATTTCTGTGGTGGAAAGTTCTGGAATCTGCGTGGATCCACAAATTTCCACCCACCCCGCGTTCCCCAAAGTCTTACGAGAAAAATGGTACCTCACTTGTGTGGGTCGGCCTAGTGCCTACGACAGGAAACGGCGCAAATCGCAGCGTGGTCACACCTCAATTTCGCAGTGAAAAATGACCCTTTTTTGGCAAAGTGCCTAGCTGTAGTTTTTGAACCCTAGCTCTGCCGGCACCTAGGGACACCTAGCAAACCTATACATTTTTGAAAACTAGACACCCAGGGGAATCCAGGATGGGGTGACTTGACTGCCTCCCACCAGGTTCTGTTACCCAGAATCCCTTGCAAACCTAAAAAATTGTCCAAAAAACACATTTTCCCCACATTTCTGTGGTGGAAAGTTCTGGAATCTGCGTGGATCCACAAATTTCTACCCACCCCGTGTTCCCCAAAGTCTTATGAGAAAAATGGTACCTCACTTGTGTGGGTCGGCCTAGTGCCTGCGACAGGAAACGACGCAAAACGCAACGTGGTCACACTTCAATTTCGCAGTGAAAAATGACCCTTTTTTGGCAAAGTGCCTAGGTGTAGTTTTTGAACCCTAGCTCTGCCGGCACCTAGGGAAACCTAGCAAACCTATACATATTTGAAAACTAGACACCCAGGGGAATCCAGGATGGGGTGACTTGACTGCCTCCCACCAGGTTCTGTTACCCAGAATCCCTTGCAAACCTAAATAATTGTCAAAAAAACACATTTTCCCCACATTTCTGTGGTGGAAAGTTCTTGAATCTGCGTGGATCCACAAATTTCTGCCCACCCCGCGTTCCCCAAAGTCTTACGAGAAAAATGGTACCTCACTTGTGTGGGTCGGCCTAGTGCCTGCGACAGGAAACGGCACAAAACGCAACGTGGTCACACCTCAATTTCGCAGTGAAAAATGACCCTTTTTTGGCAAAGTGCCTAGCTGTAGGTTTTGAACCCTACCTCTGCCGGCACCTAGGGAAACCTAGCAAACCTATACATTTTTGAAAACTAGACACCCAGGGGAATCCAGGATGGGGTGACTTGACTGCCTCCCACCAGGTTCTGTTACCCAGAATCCCTTGCAAACCTAAAAATTGTCCAAAAAACACATTTTCCCCACATTTCTGTGGTGGAAAGTTCTGGAATCTGCGTGGATCCACAAATTTCCACCCACCCCGTGTTCCCCAAAGTCTTATGAGAAAAATGGTACCTCACTTGTGTGGGTCGGCCTAGTGCCTGCGACAGGAAACGGCGCAAAACGCAACGTGGTCACACTTCAATTTCGCAGTGAAAAATGACCCTTTTTTGGCAAAGTGCCTAGCTGTAGTTTTTGAACCCTACCTCTGCCGGCACCTAGGGAAACCTAGCAAACCTATACATTTTTGAAAACTAGACAACCAGGGGAATCCAGGATGGGGTGACTTGACTGCCTCCCACCAGGTTCTGTTACCCAGAATCCCTTGCAAACCTAAAAAATTGTCCAAAAAAACACATTTTCCCCACATTTCTGTTGTGGAAAGTTCTGGAATCTGCGTGGATCCACAAATTTCCACCCACCCCGTGTTCCCCAAAGTCTTATGAGAAAAATGGTACATCACTTGTGTGGGTCGGCCTAGTGCCTGCGACAGGAAACGACGCAAAACACAACGTGGTCACACTTCAATTTCGCAGTGAAAAATGACCCTTTTTTGGCAAAGTGCCTAGGTGTAGTTTTTGAACCCTAGCTCTGCCGGCACCTAGGGAAACCTAGCAAACCTATACATTTTTGAAAACTAGACACCCAGGGGAATCCAGGATTGGGTGACTTGACTGCCTCCCACCAGGTTCTGTTACCCAGAATCCCTTGCAAACCTAAATAATTGTCAAAAAAACACATTTTCCCCACATTTCTGTGGTGGAAAGTTCTGGAATCTGCGTGGATCCACAAATTTCCACCCACCCCGCGTTCCCCAAAGTCTTACGAGAAAAATGGTACCTCACTTGTGTGGGTCGGCCTAGTGCCTGCGACAGGAAACGGCGCAAAACGCAACGTGGTCACACCTCAATTTCGCAGTGAAAAATGACCCTTTTTTGGCAAAGTGCCTAGCTGTAGTTTTTGAACCCTACCTCTGCCGGCACCTAGGGAAACCTAGCAAACCTATACATTTTTGAAAACTAGACACCCAGGGGAATCCAGGATGGGGTGACTTGACTGCCTCCCACCAGGTTCTGTTACCCAGAATCCCTTGCAAACCTAAAAAATTGTCCAACAAAACACATTTTCCCCACATTTCTGTGGTGGAAAGTTCTGGAATCTGCGTGGATCCACAAATTTCCACCCAGCCCGTGTTCCCCAAAGTCTTATGAGAAAAATGGTACCTCACTTGTGTGGGTCGGCCTAGTGCCTGCGACAGGAAACGACGCAAAACGCAACGTGGTCACACTTCAATTTCGCAGTGAAAAATGACCCTTTTTTGGCAAAGTGCCTAGGTGTAGTTTTTGAACCCTAGCTCTGCCGGCACCTAGGGAAACCTAGCAAACCTATACATTTTTGAAAACTAGACACCCAGGGGAATCCAGGATGGGGTGACTTGACTGCCTCCCACCAGGTTCTGTTACCCAGAATCCCTTGCAAACCTAAATAATTGTCAAAAAAAACACATTTTCCCCACATTTCTGTGGTGGAAAGTTCTTGAATCTGCGTGGATCCACAAATTTCTGCCCACCCCGCGTTCCCCAAAGTCTTACGAGAAAAATGGTACCTCACTTGTGTGGGTCGGCCTAGTGCCTGCGACAGGAAACGACGCAAAACGAAACGTGGTCACACTTCAATTTCGCAGTGCAAAATGACCCTTTTTTGGCAAAGTGCCTAGCTGTAGTTTTTGAACCCTAGCTCTGCCGGCACCTAGGGAAACCTAGCAAACCTATACATTTTTGAAAACTAGACACCCAGGGGAATCCAGGATGGGGTGACTTGACTGCCTCCCACCAGGTTCTGTTACCCAGAATCCCTTGCAAACCTAAATAATTGTCAAAAAAACCACATTTTCCCCACATTTCTGTGGTGGAAAGTTCTGGAATCTGCGTGGATCCACAAATTTCTGCCCACCCCGCGTTCCCCAAAGTCTTACGAGAAAAATGGTACCTCACTTGTGTGGGTCGGCCTAGTGCCTGCGACAGGAAACGGCACAAAACGCAACGTGGTCACACCTCAATTTCGCAGTGAAAAATGACCCTTTTTTGGCAAAGTGCCTAGCTGTAGTTTTTGAACCCTACCTCTGCCGGCACCTAGGGAAACCTAGCAAACCTATACATTTTTGAAAACTAGACACCCAGGGGAATCCAGGATGGGGTGACTTGACTGCCTCCCACCAGGTTCTGTTACCCAGAATCCCTTGCAAACCTAAAAAATTGTCCAAAAAAACACATTTTCCCCACATTTCTGTGGTGGAAAGTTCTGGAATCTGCGTGGATCCACAAATTTCCACCCACCCCGTGTTCCCCAAAGTCTTATGAGAAAAATGGTACCTCACTTGTGTGGGTCGGCCTAGTGCCTGCGACAGGAAACAACGCAAAACGCAACGTGGTCACACTTCAATTTCGCAGTGAAAAATGACCCTTTTTTGGCAAAGTGCCTAGCTGTAGTTTTTGAACCCTAGCTCTGCCGGCACCTAGGGAAACCTAGCAAACCTATACATATTTGAAAACTAGACACCCAGGGGAATCCAGGATGGGGTGACTTGACTGCCTCCCACCAGGTTCTGTTACCCAGAATCCCTTGCAAACCTAAATAATTGTCAAAAAAAACACATTTTCCCCACATTTCTGTGGTGGAAAGTTCTGGAATCTGCGTGGATCCACAAATTTCTACCCACCCCGTGTTCCCCAAAGTCTTACGAGAACAATGGTACCTCACTTGTGTGGGTCGGCCTAGTGCCTGCGACAGGAAACGGCGCAAAACGCAACGTGGTCACACCTCAATTTCGCAGTGAAAAATGACCCTTTTTTGGCAAAGTGCCTAGCTGTAGTTTTTGAACCCTACCTCTGCCGGCACCTAGGGAAACCTAGCAAACCTATACATTTTTGAAAACTAGACACCCAGGGGAATCCAGGATGGGGTGACTTGACTGCCTCCCACCAGGTTCTGTTACCCAGAATCCCTTGCAAACCTAAACAATTGTCCAAAAAAACACATTTTCCCCACATTTCTGTGGTGGAAAGTTCTGGAATCTGCGTGGATCCACAAATTTCCACCCACCCCGTGTTCCCCAAAGTCTTATGAGAAAAATGGTACCTCACTTGTGTGGGTCGGCCTAGTGCCTGCGACAGGAAACGACGCAAAACGCAACGTGGTCACACTTCAATTTCGCAGTGAAAAATGACCCTTTTTTGGCAAAGTGCCTAGGTGTAGTTTTTGAACCCTAGCTCTGCCGGCACCTAGGGAAACCTAGAAAACCTATACATTTTTGAAAACTAGACACCCAGGGGAATCCAGGATGGGGTGACTTGACTGCCTCCCACCAGGTTCTGTTACCCAGAATCCCTTGCAAACCTAAATAATTGTCAAAAAAAACACATTTTCCCCACATTTCTGTGGTGGAAAGTTCTGGAATCTGCGTGGATCCACAAATTTCTGCCCACCCCGCGTTCCCCAAAGTCTTACGAGAAAAATGGTACCTCACTTGTGTGGGTCGGCCTAGTGCCTGCGACAGGAAACGGCACAAAACGCAACGTGGTCACACCTCAATTTCGCAGTGAAAAATGACCCTTTTTTGGCAAAGTGCCTAGCTGTAGTTTTTGAACCCTACCTCTGCCGGCACCTAGGGAAACCTAGCAAACCTATACATTTTTGAAAACTAGACACCCAGGGGAATCCAGGATGGGGTGACTTGACTGCCTCCCACCAGGTTCTGTTACCCAGAATCCCTTGCAAACCTAAAAAATTGTCCAAAAAAACACATTTTCCCCACATTTCTGTGGTGGAAAGTTCTGGAATCTGCGTGGATCCACAAATTTCCACCCACCCCGTGTTCCCCAAAGTCTTATGAGAAAAATGGTACCTCACTTGTGTGGGTCGGCCTAGTGCCTGCGACAGGAAACGACGCAAAACGCAACGTGGTCACACTTCAATTTCGCAGTGAAAAATGACCCTTTTTTGGCAAAGTGCCTAGGTGTAGTTTTTGAACCCTAGCTCTGCCGGCACCTAGGGAAACCTAGCAAACCTATACATTTTTGAAAACTAGACACCCAGGGGAATCCAGGATGGGGTGACTTGACTGCCTCCCACCAGGTTCTGTTACCCAGAATCCCTTGCAAACCTAAATAATTGTCAAAAAAAACACATTTTCCCCACATTTCTGTGGTGGAAAGTTCTGGAATCTGCGTGGATCCACAAATTTCCGCCCACCCCGCGTTCCCCAAAGTCTTACGAGAAAAATGGTACCTCACTTGTGTGGGTCGGCCTAGTGCCTGCGACAGGAAACGGCACAAAACGCAACGTGGTCACACCTCAATTTCGCAGTGAAAAATGACCCTTTTTTGGCAAAGTGCCTAGCTGTAGTTTTTGAACCCTAGCTCTGCCGGCACCTAGGGAAACCTAGCAAACCTATACATTTTTGAAAACTAGACACCCAGGGGAATCCAGGATGGGGTGACTTGACTGCCTCCCACCAGGTTCTGTTACCCAGAATCCCTTGCAAACCTAAAAATTGTCAAAAAAACCACATTTTCCCCACATTTCTGTGGTGGAAAGTTCTGGAATCTGCGTGGATCCACAAATTTCCACCCACCCTGTGTTCCCCAAAGTCTTACGAGAAAAATGGTACCTCACTTGTGTGGGTCGGCCTAGTGCCTGCGACAGGAAACAGCGCAAAACGCAACGTGGTCACACCTCAATTTTGCAGTGAAAAATGACCCTTTTTTGGCAAAGTGCCTAGCTGTAGTTTTTGAACCCTAGCTCTGCCGGCACATAGGGAAACCTTACAAACCTATACATTTTTGAAAACTAGACACCCAGGGGAATCCAGGATGGGGTGACTGGACTGCCTCCCACCAGGTTCTGTTACCCAGAATCCCTTGCAAACCTAAATAATTGTCAAAAAAACCACATTTTCCCCACATTTCTGTGGTGGAAAGTTCTGGAATCTGCGTGGATCCACAAATTTCTGCCCACCCCGCGTTCCCCAAAGTCTTACGAGAAAAATGGTACCTCACTTGTGTGGGTCGGCCTAGTGCCTGCGACAGGAAACGGCACAAAACGCAACGTGGTCACACCTCAATTTCGCAGTGAAAAATGACCCTTTTTTGGCAAAGTGCCTAGCTGTAGTTTTTGAACCCTACCTCTGCCGGCACCTAGGGAAACCTAGCAAACCTATACATTTTTGAAAACTAGACACCCAGGGGAATCCAGGATGGGGTGACTTGACTGCCTCCCACCAGCTTCTGTTACCCAGAATCCCTTGCAAACCTAAATAATTGTCAAAAAAACACATTTTCCCCACATTTCTGTGGTGGAAAGTTCTGGAATCTGCGTGGATCCACAAATTTCCGCCCACCCCGTGTTCCCCAAAGTCTTACGAGAAAAATGGTACCTCACTTGTGTGGGTCGGCCTAGTGCCTGCGACAGGAAACGGCGCAAAACGCAACGTGGTCACACCTCAATTTCGCAGTGAAAAATGACCCTTTTTTGGCAAAGTGCCTAGCTGTAGTTTTTGAACCCTACCTCTGCCGGCACCTAGGGAAACCTAGCAAACCTATACATTTTTGAAAACTAGACACCCAGGGGAATCCAGGATGGGGTGACTTGACTGCCTCCCACCAGGTTCTGTTACCCAGAATCCCTTGCAAACCTACAAAATTGTCCAAAAAAACACATTTTCCCCACATTTCTGTGGTGGAAAGTTCTGGAATCTGCGTGGATCCACAAATTTCCACCCACCCCGTGTTCCCCAAAGTCTTATGAGAAAAATGGTACCTCACTTGTGTGGGTCGGCCTAGTGCCTGCGACAGGAAACGACGCAAAACACAACGTGGTCACACTTCAATTTCGCAGTGAAAAATGACCCTTTTTTGGCAAAGTGCCTAGGTGTAGTTTTTGAACCCTAGCTCTGCCGGCACCTAGGGAAACCTAGCAAACCTATACATATTTGAAAACTAGACACCCAGGGGAATCCAGGATGGGGTGACTTGACTGCCTCCCACCAGGTTCTGTTACCCAGAATCCCTTGCAAACCTAAATAATTGTCAAAAAAACACATTTTCCCCACATTTCTGTGGTGGAAAGTTCTGGAATCTGCGTGGATCCACAAATTTCTGCCCACCCCGCGTTCCCCAAAGTCTTACGAGAAAAATGGTACCTCACTTGTGTGGGTCGGCCTAGTGCCTGCGACAGGAAACGGCACAAAACGCAACGTGGTCACACCTCAATTTCGCAGTGAAAAATGACCCTTTTTTGGCAAAGTGCCTAGCTGTAGTTTTTGAACCCTACCTCTGCCGGCACCTAGGGAAACCTAGCAAACCTATACATTTTTGAAAACTAGACACCCAGGGGAATCCAGGATGGGGTGACTTGACTGCCTCCCACCAGGTTCTGTTACCCAGAATCCCTTGCAAACCTAAAAAATTGTCCAAAAAAACACATTTTCCCCACATTTCTGTGGTGGAAAGTTCTGGAATCTGCGTGGATCCACAAATTTCCACCCACCCCGTGTTCCCCAAAGTCTTATGAGAAAAATGGTACCTCACTTGTGTGGGTCGGCCTAGTGCCTGCGACAGGAAACGACGCAAAACGCAACGTGGTCACACTTCAATTTCGCAGTGAAAAATGACCCTTTTTTGGCAAAGTGCCTAGGTGTAGTTTTTGAACCCTAGCTCTGCCGGCACCTAGGGAAACCTAGCAAACCTATACATTTTTGAAAACTAGACACCCAGGGGAATCCAGGATGGGGTGACTTGACTGCCTCCCACCAGGTTCTGTTACCCAAAATCCCTTGCAAACCTAAATAATTGTAAAAAAAAACACATTTTCCCCACATTTCTGTGGTGGAAAGTTCTGGAATCTGCGTGGATCCACAAATTTCCGCCCACCCCGCGTTCCCCAAAGTCTTATGAGAAAAATTGTACCTCACTTGTGTGGCTCGGCCTAGTGCCTGCGACATGAAACGGCACAAAACGCAACGTGGTCACACCTCAATTTCGCAGTGAAAAATGACCCTTTTTTGGCAAAGTGCCTAGCTGTAGTTTTTTAACCCTAGCTCTGCCGGCACCTAGGGAAACCTAGCAAACCTATACATTTTTGAAAACTAGACACCCAGGGGAATCCAGGATGGGGTGACTTGACTGCCTCCCACCAGGTTCTGTTACCCAGAATCCCTTGCAAACCTAAAAAATTGTCAAAAAAAACACATTTTCCCCACATTTCTGTGGTGGAAAGTTCTGGAATCTGCGTGGATCCACAAATTTCCACCCACCCTGTGTTCCCCAAAGTCTTACGAGAAAAATGGTACCTCACTTGTGTGGGTCGGCCTAGTGCCTGCGACAGGAAACAGCGCAAAACGCAACGTGGTCACACCTCAATTTTGCAGTGAAAAATGACCCTTTTTGGCAAAGTGCCTAGCTGTAGTTTTTGAACCCTACCTCTGCCGGCACCTAGGGAAACCTAGCAAACCTATACATTTTTGAAAACTAGACACCCAGGGGAATCCAGGATGGGGTGACTTGACTGCCTCCCACCAGGTTCTGTTACCCAGAATCCCTTACAAACCTAAAAAATTGTCCAAAAAACACATTTTCCCCACATTTCTGTGGTGGAAAGTTCTGGAATCTGCGTGGATCCACAAATTTCCACCCA